>CM077650.1:2741833-2746833 GCA_039707465.1 Rhabdophis nuchalis
CCTGTATTTCTCCCCCTCTCTATCTCTCTACCTAACTATATACCTACCTACTGTATTTCTCCCTCTCTCTCTATCCCTCTACCTACCTACCTACCTACCCTCTTTTTTCTCTCTCTCTCTCTCTCTCTATACCTCTACCTACTTACCTACCTACCTACCCCACCTCCTGTATTTCTCCCCTCTCTCTCTATCCCTCTACCTACCTACCTACCTACCTCCTGTATTTCTCCCCCTCTCTCTCTATCCCTCTACCTACCTACCTACCTACCTACCTACCTACCTCCCTCCCTCCCTCCCTACCTCCTGTATTTCTCCCCCCCCTCTCTCTATCCCTCTACCTACCTACCTACCTACCTACCTACCTACCTACCTACCTACCTACCTACCTACTTGACTGCCTGCCTCCTGTATTTCTCCCCCTCTCTCTCTATCCCTCTACCTACCTACCTACCTACCTGCCTGCCTGCCTGCCTGCCTGCCTGCCTGCCTGCCTGCCTGCCTGCCTGCCTGCCTGCCTCCTTGTATTTCTCACCCTCTCTCTCTATTCCTCTACCCACCTACCTACCTACCTACCTACCTACCTACCTACATACCTACCTACCTACCTACCTACCTCCTGTATTTCTCCCCCCCTCTCTCTATCCCTCTACCTACCTACCTACCTACCTACCTACCTACCTACCTACCTACCTACCTACCTACCTACCTACCGCCTATATTTCTCCCTCTCTTTCTCTATCCCTCTACCTACCTACCTACCTACCTACCTACCTACCTACCTACCTACCTACCTACCTACCTACCTACCTCATGTATTTCTCCCCCCTCTCTCTATCCCCCTACCTACCTAGCTACCTCCTATATTTCTCCCTCTCTCTCTATCCCTCTACCTACCTACCTACCTCCTGTATTTCTCCCCCCTCTCTCTATCCCTCTACCTACCTACCTACCTACCTACCTACCTACCCACCTACCTAACTACCTACCTTGCTGCCTCCTGTATTTCTCACCCTCTCTCTCTATCCCTCTACCTACCTACCCTCCCACCTACCTACCTACCTACGTACCTGCCTGCCTCCTGTATTTCTCCCCCCCTCTCTCTATCCCTCTACCTACCTACCCTCCCACCTACCTACCTACCTACCTGCCTACTTCCTGTATTTCTCCCCCTCTCTATGCCTCTACCTAACTACCTAACTACCTCCTGTTATTCTCCCTCTCTCTCTCTCTACCTACCTACCTACCTACCTACCTACCTACCTACCTACCCACCTCCTGTATTTCTCCCCCTCTCTCTCTATCCCTCTACCTACCTACCTACCTCCTGTATTTCTCACTCTCTCTCTCTATCCCTCTACCTACCTACCTACCTACCTAACTACCTACCTACCCACCTCCTGTATTTCTCCCCTCTCTCTCTATCCCTCTACCTACCTACCTACCTCCTGTATTTCTCCCCCCCTCTCTCTATCCCTCTACCCTACCTACCTACCTACCTACCTACCTACCTACCTACCTACCTACCTGCCTCCTGTAGTTCTCACTCTCTCTCTCTATCCCTCTACCTACCTACCTACCTACCTACCTACCTACCTACCTACCTACCTACCTACCTACCTACCTACTTGCCTGCCTGCCTGCCTGCCTCCTGCATTTCTCCCCCTCCCTCTCTATCCCTCTACCTTCCTACCTACCTACCTACCTACCTACCTACCTACCTACCTACCTACCTACCTACCTACCTACCTACCTACCTACCTACTTGCCTGCCTGCCTGCCTGCCTCCTGTATTTCTCCCCCTCCCTCTCTATCCCTCTACCTTCCTACCTACCTACCTACCTCCTGTATTTCTCCCCCTCTCTCTCTATCCCTCTACCTACCTACCTACCTACCTACCTACCTACCTACCTACCCACCTACCTAACTACCTATCTTCCTGCCTCCTGTATTTCTCACCCTCTGTCTCTATCCCTCTACCTATCTACCTACCTACCTACCTACCTACCTACCTACCTACCTACCTACCTACCTACCTCCTGTATTTCTCCCCTCTCTCTCTATCCCTCTACCTACCTACCTACCTACCTACCTACCTACCTACCTACCTACCTACCTACCTACCTACCTACCTACCTATCTCCTGTATTTCTCCCTCTCTCTCTCAACCTCTACCTACCTAACTACCTCCTGTATTTCTCCCTCTCTCTCTATCCCTCAACCTACCTGCCTGCCTACCTACCTGCCTCCTGTATTTCTTCCCCTTCTATCCCGCTAGCTACCTACCTACCTACCTACCCACCTCCCTACTTCCCTCCCTCCCTCCTGTATTTCTGTTCTCTCTCTATTCCTCTACCTACCTACCTACCTCCTGTATTTCTCCCCCCCTCTCTCTATCCATCTACCTACCTACCTACATACCTACTTGCCTACCTCCTGTATTTCTCACCCTCTCTCTCTATCCCTCTACCTACCTACCTACCTACCTGCCTGCCTGCCTGCCTGCCTGCCTGCCTGCCTACCTCCTGTATTTCTCACCCTCTCTCTCTATCCCTCTACCTACCTACCTACCTACCTGCCTGCCTGCCTGCCTGCCTGCCTGCCTACCTACCTACCTGCCTCCTGTATTTCTCCCCCTCTCTATCTCTCTACCTAACTATATACCTACCTACTGTATTTCTCCCTCTCTCTCTATCCCTCTACCTACCTACCTACCTACCCTCTTTATTTCTCTTTCTCTCTCTCTCTATACCTCTACCTACTTACCTACCTACCTACCCACCTCCTGTATTTCTCCCCCTCTCTCTCTATCCCTCTACCTACCTACCTACCTACCTCCTGTATTTCTCCCCCCTCTCTCTATCCCTCTACCTACCTACCTACCTACCTACCTACCTACCTACCTACCTACCTACCTACCTACCTACCTACCTACCTACCTACCTATCTCCTGTATTTCTCCCTCTCTCTCTCAACCTCTACCTACCTAACTACCTCCTGTATTTCTCCCTCTCTCTCTATCCCTCAACCTACCTGCCTGCCTACCTACCTGCCTCCTGTATTTCTTCCCCTTCTATCCCGCTAGCTACCTACCTACCTACCTACCCACCTCCCTACTTCCCTCCCTCCCTCCTGTATTTCTGTTCTCTCTCTATTCCTCTACCTACCTACCTACCTCCTGTATTTCTCCCCCCCTCTCTCTATCCATCTACCTACCTACCTACATACCTACTTGCCTACCTCCTGTATTTCTCACCCTCTCTCTCTATCCCTCTACCTACCTACCTACCTACCTGCCTGCCTGCCTGCCTGCCTACCTCCTGTATTTCTCACCCTCTCTCTCTATCCCTCTACCTACCTACCTACCTACCTGCCTGCCTGCCTGCCTGCCTGCCTGCCTACCTACCTACCTGCCTCCTGTATTTCTCCCCCTCTCTATCTCTCTACCTAACTATATACCTACCTACTGTATTTCTCCCTCTCTCTCTATCCCTCTACCTACCTACCTACCTACCCTCTTTATTTCTCTTTCTCTCTCTCTCTATACCTCTACCTACTTACCTACCTACCTACCCACCTCCTGTATTTCTCCCCCTCTCTCTCTATCCCTCTACCTACCTACCTACCTACCTCCTGTATTTCTCCCCCTCTCTCTCTATCCCTCTACCTACCTACCTACCTACCTACCTACCTCCCTCCCTCCCTCCCTCCCTCCCTCCTGTATTTCTCCCCCCCCCTCTCTATCCCTCTACCTACCTACCTCCTGTATTTCTCCCGCTCTCTCTCTATCCCTCTACCTACCTACCTACCTACCTACCTACCTACCTACCTACCTACCTACCTACCCACCTACCTAACTACCTATCTTCCTGCCTCCTGTATTTCTCACCCTCTGTCTCTATCCCTCTACCTACCTACCTACCTACCTACCTACCTACCTACCTACCTACCTACCTACCTACCTACCTACCTACCTACCTACCTACCTACCTACCTACCTACCTACCTCCTGTATTTCTCCCCCCTCTCTCTATCCCTCTACCTAACTACCTCCCTCCCTCCTCTTTTTCTCCTTCTCTCTCTCTCTCTCTCTCTACCTACCTACCTCCTGTATTTCTCCCCCCCTCTCTCTATCCCTCTACCTACCTTCCTACCTACCTACCCACCTACCTAACTACCTATCTTCCTGCCTCCTGTATTTCTCACGCTCTGTCTCTATCCCTCTACCTACCTACCTACCTACCTACCTACCTACCTACCTATCTACCTACCTACCTACCTATCTCCTGTATTTCTCACTCTCTCTCTCTCCCTCTACCTACCTAACTACCTCCTGTATTTCTCCCTCTCTCTCTATCCCTCTACCTACCTGCCTGCCTACCTACCTGCCTCCTGTATTTCTTCCCCTTCTATCCCGCTAGCTGCCTACCTACCTACCTACCTACCCACCTCCCTACTTCCCTCCCTCCCTCCTGTATTTCTATTCTCTCTCTATTCCTCTACCTACCTACCTACCTCCTGTATTTCTCCCCCGCTCTCTCTATCCATCTACCTACCTACATACATACATACTTGCCTACCTCCTGTATTTCTCACCCTCTCTCTCTATCCCTCTACCTACCTACCTACCTACCTGCCTGCCTGCCTGCCTGCCTGCCTCCTGTATTTCTCACCCTCTGTCTCTATCACTCTACCTACCCACCTACCTACCTACCTACCTACTGTATTTCTCCCCCCTCTCTCTATCCCTCTACCTAACTACCTCCCTCCCTCCTCTTTTTCTCCTTCTCTCTCTCTCTCTCTACCCACCTACCTACCTACCTACCTACCTACCTACCTACCTATCTCCTGTATTTCTACCTCTCTCTCTATCCCTCTACCTACCTGCCTGCCTACCTACCTGCCTCCTGTATTTCTTCCCCGTCTATCCCGCTACCTACCTAACTACCTACCTACCCTACCTACCTCATGTATTTCTCCCCCTCTCTCTATCCCCGTACCTA
>CM077650.1:2754333-2761833 GCA_039707465.1 Rhabdophis nuchalis
CTATCCCTCTACCTACCTACCTACCTACCTGCCTGCCTGCCTGCCTGCCTACCTACCTGCCTCCTGTATTTCTCCCCCTCTCTATCTCTCTACCTAACTATATACCTACCTACTGTATTTCTCCCTCTCTCTCTATCCCTCTACCTACCTACCTACCTACCCTCTTTATTTCTCTCTCTCTCTCTCTCTATACCTCTACCTACTTACCTACCTACCTACCCACCTCCTGTATTTCCCCCCCTCTCTCTCTATCCCTCTACCTACCTACCTACCTACCTCCTGTATTTCTCCCCCTCTCTCTCTATCCCTCTACCTACCTACCTACCTACCTACCTACCTACCTACCTACCTACCTCCCTCCCTCCCTCCCTCCCTACCTCCTGTATTTCTCCCCCCCCTCTCTCTATCCCTCTACCTACCTACCTACCTACCTACCTACCTACCTACCTACCTACCTACCTACTTGACTGCCTGCCTCCTGTATTTCTCCCCCTCTCTCTCTATCCCTCTACCTACCTACCTACCTACCTGCCTGCCTGCCTGCCTGCCTGCCTGCCTGCCTGCCTGCCTGCCTGCCTCCTGTATTTCTCACCCTCTCTCTCTATTCCTCTACCCACCGACCTACCTACCTACCTACCTACCTACCTACCTACCTACCTACCTACCTACCTACCTCCTGTATTTCTCCCCCCCTCTCTCTATCCCTCTACCTACCTACCTACCTACCTACCTACCTACCTACCTACCTACCTACCTACCTACCTACCTACCTACCGCCTATATTTCTCCCTCTCTTTCTCTATCCCTCTACCTACCTACCTACCTACCTACCTACCTACCTACCTCATGTATTTCTCCCCCCTCTCTCTATCCCCCTACCTACCTAGCTACCTCCTATATTTCTCCCTCTCTCTCTATCCCTCTACCTACCTACCTACCTCCTGTATTTCTCCCCCCTCTCTCTATCCCTCTACCTACCTACCTACCTACCTACCTACCCACCTACCTAACTACCTACCTTGCTGCCTCCTGTATTTCTCACCCTCTCTCTCTATCCCTCTACCTACCTACCCTCCCACCTACCTACCTACCTACGTACCTGCCTGCCTCCTGTATTTCTCCCCCCCTCTCTCTATCCCTCTACCTACCTACCCTCCCACCTACCTACCTACCTACCTACCTATCTCCTGTATTTCTCCCTCTCTCTCTCTCCCTCTACCTAACTACCTAACTACCTCCTGTATTTCTCCCTCTCTCTCTATCCCTCTACCTACCTGCCTGCCTACCTACCTGCCTCCTGTATTTCTTCCCCTTCTATCCCGCTAGCTACCTACCTACCTACCTACCCACCTCCCTACTTCCCTCCCTCCCTCCTGTATTTCTGTTCTCTCTCTATTCCTCTACCTACCTACCTACCTCCTGTATTTCTCCCCCCCTCTCTCTATCCATATACCTACTTGCCTACCTCCTGTATTTCTCACCCTCTCTCTCTATCCCTCTACCTACCTACCTACCTACCTGCCTGCCTGCCTGCCTGACTGACTGCCTGCCTACCTCCTGTATTTCTCACCCTCTCTCTCTATCCCTCTACCTACCTACCTACCTACCTGCCTGCCTGCCTGCCTGCCTGCCTACCTACCTGCCTCCTGTATTTCTCCCCCTCTCTATCTCTCTACCTAACTATATACCTACCTACTGTATTTCTCCCTCTCTCTCTATCCCTCTACCTACCTACCTACCTACCCTCTTTATTTCTCTCTCTCTCTCTCTCTCTATACCTCTACCTACTTACCTACCTACCTACCCACCTCCTGTATTTCTCCCCCTCTCTCTCTATCCCTCTACCTACCTACCTACCTACCTCCTGTATTTCTCCCCCTCTCTCTCTATCCCTCTACCTACCTACCTACCTACCTACCTACCTACCTACCTACCTACCTCCCTCCCTCCCTCCCTACCTCCTGTATTTCTCCCCCCCCTCTCTCTATCCCTCTACCTACCTACCTACCTACCTACCTACCTACCTACCTACCTACCTACCTACCTACCTACTTGACTGCCTGCCTCCTGTATTTCTCCCCCTCTCTCTCTATCCCTCTACCTACCTACCTACCTACCTGCCTGCCTGCCTGCCTGCCTGCCTGCCTGCCTGCCTGCCTGCCTGCCTGCCTGCCTCCTGTATTTCTCACCCTCTCTCTCTATTCCTCTACCCACCTACCTACCTACCTACCTACCTACCTACCTACATACCTACCTACCTACCTACCTACCTCCTGTATTTCTCCCCCCCTCTCTCTATCCCTCTACCTACCTACCTACCTACCTACCTACCTACCTACCTACCTACCTACCTACCTACCTACCTACCTACCTACCTACCGCCTATATTTCTCCCTCTCTTTCTCTATCCCTCTACCTACCTACCTACCTACCTACCTACCTACCTACCTACCTACCTACCTACCTACCTACCTACCTCATGTATTTCTCCCCCCTCTCTCTATCCCCCTACCTACCTAGCTACCTCCTATATTTCTCCCTCTCTCTCTATCCCTCTACCTACCTACCTACCTCCTGTATTTCTCCCCCCTCTCTCTATCCCTCTACCTACCTACCTACCTACCTACCTACCTACCCACCTACCTAACTACCTACCTTGCTGCCTCCTGTATTTCTCACCCTCTCTCTCTATCCCTCTACCTACCTACCCTCCCACCTACCTACCTACCTACGTACCTGCCTGCCTCCTGTATTTCTCCCCCCCTCTCTCTATCCCTCTACCTACCTACCCTCCCACCTACCTACCTACCTACCTGCCTACTTCCTGTATTTCTCCCCCTCTCTATGCCTCTACCTAACTACCTAACTACCTCCTGTTATTCTCCCTCTCTCTCTCTCTACCTACCTACCTACCTACCTACCTACCTACCTACCTACCTACCCACCTCCTGTATTTCTCCCCCTCTCTCTCTATCCCTCTACCTACCTACCTACCTCCTGTATTTCTCACTCTCTCTCTCTATCCCTCTACCTACCTACCTACCTACCTAACTACCTACCTACCCACCTCCTGTATTTCTCCCCCTCTCTCTCTATCCCTCTACCTACCTACCTACCTCCTGTATTTCTCCCCCCCTCTCTCTATCCCTCTACCTACCTACCTACCTACCTACCTACCTACCTACCTACCTACCTACCTACCTGCCTCCTGTATTTCTCACTCTCTCTCTCTATCCCTCTACCTACCTACCTACCTACCTACCTACCTACCTACCTACCTACCTACCTACCTACCTACTTGCCTGCCTGCCTGCCTGCCTCCTGCATTTCTCCCCCTCCCTCTCTATCCCTCTACCTTCCTACCTACCTACCTACCTACCTACCTACCTACCTACCTACCTACCTACTTGCCTGCCTGCCTGCCTGCCTCCTGTATTTCTCCCCCTCCCTCTCTATCCCTCTACCTTCCTACCTACCTACCTACCTCCTGTATTTCTCCCCCTCTCTCTCTATCCCTCTACCTACCTACCTACCTACCTACCTACCTACCTACCTACCTACCTACCCACCTACCTAACTACCTATCTTCCTGCCTCCTGTATTTCTCACCCTCTGTCTCTATCCCTCTACCTATCTACCTACCTACCTACCTACCTACCTACCTACCTACCTACCTACCTACCTCCTGTATTTCTCCCCTCTCTCTCTATCCCTCTACCTACCTACCTACCTACCTACCTACCTACCTACCTACCTACCTACCTACCTACCTACCTATCTCCTGTATTTCTCCCTCTCTCTCTCAACCTCTACCTACCTAACTACCTCCTGTATTTCTCCCTCTCTCTCTATCCCTCAACCTACCTGCCTGCCTACCTACCTGCCTCCTGTATTTCTTCCCCTTCTATCCCGCTAGCTACCTACCTACCTACCTACCCACCTCCCTACTTCCCTCCCTCCCTCCTGTATTTCTGTTCTCTCTCTATTCCTCTACCTACCTACCTACCTCCTGTATTTCTCCCCCCCTCTCTCTATCCATCTACCTACCTACCTACATACCTACTTGCCTACCTCCTGTATTTCTCACCCTCTCTCTCTATCCCTCTACCTACCTACCTACCTACCTGCCTGCCTGCCTGCCTGCCTGCCTGCCTACCTCCTGTATTTCTCACCCTCTCTCTCTATCCCTCTACCTACCTACCTACCTACCTGCCTGCCTGCCTGCCTGCCTGCCTGCCTACCTACCTACCTGCCTCCTGTATTTCTCCCCCTCTCTATCTCTCTACCTAACTATATACCTACCTACTGTATTTCTCCCTCTCTCTCTATCCCTCTACCTACCTACCTACCTACCCTCTTTATTTCTCTTTCTCTCTCTCTCTATACCTCTACCTACTTACCTACCTACCTACCCACCTCCTGTATTTCTCCCCCTCTCTCTCTATCCCTCTACCTACCTACCTACCTACCTCCTGTATTTCTCCCCCCTCTCTCTATCCCTCTACCTACCTACCTACCTACCTACCTACCTACCTACCTACCTACCTACATACCTACATACCTACCTACCTATCTCCTGTATTTCTCCCTCTCTCTCTCAACCTCTACCTACCTAACTACCTCCTGTATTTCTCCCTCTCTCTCTATCCCTCAACCTACCTGCCTGCCTACCTACCTGCCTCCTGTATTTCTTCCCCTTCTATCCCGCTAGCTACCTACCTACCTACCTACCCACCTCCCTACTTCCCTCCCTCCCTCCTGTATTTCTGTTCTCTCTCTATTCCTCTACCTACCTACCTACCTCCTGTATTTCTCCCCCCCTCTCTCTATCCATCTACCTACCTACCTACATACCTACTTGCCTACCTCCTGTATTTCTCACCCTCTCTCTCTATCCCTCTACCTACCTACCTACCTACCTACCTGCCTGCCTGCCTGCCTGCCTGCCTGCCTACCTCCTGTATTTCTCACCCTCTCTCTCTATCCCTCTACCTACCTACCTACCTACCTGCCTGCCTGCCTGCCTGCCTGCCTGCCTACCTACCTACCTGCCTCCTGTATTTCTCCCCCTCTCTATCTCTCTACCTAACTATATACCTACCTACTGTATTTCTCCCTCTCTCTCTATCCCTCTACCTACCTACCTACCTACCCTCTTTATTTCTCTTTCTCTCTCTCTCTATACCTCTACCTACTTACCTACCTACCTACCCACCTCCTGTATTTCTCCCCCTCTCTCTCTATCCCTCTACCTACCTACCTACCTACCTCCTGTATTTCTCCCCCTCTCTCTCTATCCCTCTACCTACCTACCTACCTACCTACCTACCTCCCTCCCTCCCTCCCTCCCTCCCTCCCTCCCTCCCTCCTGTATTTCTCCCCCCCTCTCTCTATCCCTCTACCTACCTACCTCCTGTATTTCTCCCGCTCTCTCTCTATCCCTCTACCTACCTACCTACCTACCTACCTACCTACCTACCTACCTACCTACCCACCTACCTAACTACCTATCTTCCTGCCTCCTGTATTTCTCACCCTCTGTCTCTATCCCTCTACCTACCTACCTACCTACCTACCTACCTACCTACCTACCTACCTACCTACCTCCTGTATTTCTCCCCCCTCTCTCTATCCCTCTACCTAACTACCTCCCTCCCTCCTCTTTTTCTCCTTCTCTCTCTCTCTCTCTCTCTACCTACCTACCTCCTGTATTTCTCCCCCCCTCTCTCTATCCCTCTACCTACCTTCCTACCTACCTACCCACCTACCTAACTACCTATCTTCCTGCCTCCTGTATTTCTCACGCTCTGTCTCTATCCCTCTACCTACCTACCTACCTACCTACCTACCTACCTACCTACCTATCTACCTACCTACCTACCTATCTCCTGTATTTCTCACTCTCTCTCTCTCCCTCTACCTACCTAACTACCTCCTGTATTTCTCCCTCTCTCTCTATCCCTCTACCTACCTGCCTGCCTACCTACCTGCCTCCTGTATTTCTTCCCCTTCTATCCCGCTAGCTGCCTACCTACCTACCTACCTACCCACCTCCCTACTTCCCTCCCTCCCTCCTGTATTTCTATTCTCTCTCTATTCCTCTACCTACCTACCTACCTCCTGTATTTCTCCCCCGCTCTCTCTATCCATCTACCTACCTACATACATACATACTTGCCTACCTCCTGTATTTCTCACCCTCTCTCTCTATCCCTCTACCTACCTACCTACCTACCTGCCTGCCTGCCTGCCTGCCTGCCTGCCTGCCTCCTGTATTTCTCACCCTCTGTCTCTATCACTCTACCTACCCACCTACCTACCTACCTACCTACTGTATTTCTCCCCCCTCTCTCTATCCCTCTACCTAACTACCTCCCTCCCTCCTCTTTTTCTCCTTCTCTCTCTCTCTCTCTACCCACCTACCTACCTACCTACCTACCTACCTACCTACCTACCTACCTACCTATCTCCTGTATTTCTACCTCTCTCTCTATCCCTCTACCTACCTGCCTGCCTACCTACCTGCCTCCTGTATTTCTTCCCCGTCTATCCCGCTACCTACCTAACTACCTACCTACCCTACCTACCTCATGTATTTCTCCCCCCTCTCTCTATCCCCGTACCTACCTACCTACCTCCTATATTTCTCCCTCTCTCTCAATCCCTCTACCTACCTACCTACCTCCTGTATTTCTCCCCCCTCTCTCTATCCCTCTACCTACCTACCTACCTACCTACCTACCTACCTACCTACCTACCTACCCACCTACCTAACTACCTACCTTGCTGCCTCCTGTATTTCTCACCCTCTCTCTCTATCCCTCTACCTACCTACCCTCCCACCTACCTACCTACGTACCTGCCTGCCTCCTGTATTTCTCCCCCCCTCTCTCTATCCCTCTACCTACCTACCCTCCCACCTACCTACCTACCTACCTGCCTACCTCCTGTATTTCTCCCCCTCTCTATCCCTCTACCTAACTACCTACCTCCTGTTATTCTCCCTCTCTCTCTCTCTACCTACCTACCTACCTACCTACCTACATACCTACCTGCCTGCCTCCTGTATTTCTCACTCTCTCTCTCTATCCCTCTACCTACCTACCTACCTAACTACCTACCTACCCACCTCCTGTATTTCTCCCCCTCTCTCTCTATCCCTCTACCTACCTACCTACCTCCTGTATTTCTCCCCCCTCTCTCTATCCCTCTACCTACCTACCTACCTACCTACCTACCTACCTACCTACCTACCTACCTACTTGCCTGCCTGCCTGCCTGCCTCCTGCACTTCTCCCCCTCCCTCTCTATCCCTCTACCTTCCTTCCTACCTACCTACCTACCTACCTACCTACCTACTTGCTTGCCTGCCTGCCTGCCTGCCTCCTGTATTTCTCCCCCTCCCTCTCTATCCCTCTACCTTCCTACCTACCTACCTACCTCCTGTATTTCTCCCCCTCTCTCTCTATCCCTCTACCTACCTACCTACCTACCTACCTA
>CM077650.1:2769333-2774333 GCA_039707465.1 Rhabdophis nuchalis
TACCTACCTACCTACCTACCTACCTACCTACCTACCTACCTACCTACCTACTTGCCTGCCTGCCTGCCTGCCTCCTGTATTTCTCCCCCTCCCTCTCTATCCCTCTACCTTCCTACCTACCTACCTACCTACCTACCTACCTACCTACCCACCTACCTAACTACCTATCTTCCTGCCTCCTGTATTTCTCACCCTCTGTCTCTATCCCTCTACCTATCTACCTACCTACCTACCTACCTACCTACCTACCTACCTACCTACCTACCTACCTACCTACCTAACTCCTGTATTTCTCCCCCCTCTCTCTATCCCTCTACCTACCTACCCACCTACCTACCTACCTACCTACCTACCTACCTACCTACCTACCCACCTACCTAACTACCTATCTTCCTGCCTCCTGTATTTCTCACCCTCTGTCTCTATCCCTCTACCTACCTACCTACCTACCTACCTACCTACCTACCTACCTACCTACCTACCTACCTACCTATCTCCTGTATTTCTCCCTCTCTCTCTCTCCCTCTACCTACCTAACTACCTCCTGTATTTCTCCCTCTCTCTCTATCCCTCTACCTACCTGCCTGCCTACCTACCTGCCTCCTGTATTTCTTCCCCTTCTATCCCGCTAGCTACCTACCTACCTACCTACCCACCTCCCTACTTCCCTCCCTCCCTCCTGTATTTCTTTTCTCTCTCTATTCCTCTACCTACCTACCTACCTCCTGTATTTCTCCCCCCCTCTCTCTATCCATCTACCTACCTACCTACATACCTACTTGCCTACCTCCTGTATTTCTCACCCTCTCTCTCTATCCCTCTACCTATCTACCTACCTACCTGCCTGCCTGCCTGCCTGCCTGCCTGCCTACCTCCTGTATTTCTCACCCTCTCTCTCTATCCCTCTACCTACCTACCTACCTACCTGCCTGCCTGCCTGCCTGCCTGCCTACCTACCTGCCTCCTGTATTTCTCCCCCTCTCTATCTCTCTACCTAACTATATACCTACCTACTGTATTTCTCCCTCTCTCTCTATCCCTCTACCTACCTACCTACCTACCCTCTTTATTTCTCTTTCTCTCTCTCTCTATACCTCTACCTACTTACCTACCTACCTACCCACCTCCTGTATTTCTCCCCCTCTCTCTCTATCCCTCTACCTACCTACCTACCTACCTCCTGTATTTCTCCCCCTCTCTCTCTATCCCTCTACCTACCTACCTACCTACCTACCTACCTACCTACCTACCTCCTGTATTTCTCCCCCCTCTCTCTCTATCCCTCTACCTACCTACCTACCTACCTACCTACATACCTACCTACCTACCTACCTACCTACCTACCTACCTACCTACCTACCTACTTGCCTGCCTGCCTGCCTCCTGTATTTCTCCCCCTCTCTCTCTATCCCTCTACCTACCTACCTACCTACCTACCTACCTGCCTGCCTGCCTGCCTGCCTGCCTGCCTGCCTCCTGTATTTCTCACCCTCTCTCTCTATTCCTCTACCCACCTACCTACCTACCTACCTACCTACCTACCTACCTACCTACCTACCTACCTACCTACCTCCCTCCTGTATTTCTCCCCCCTCTCTCTATCCCTCTACCTACCTACCTACCTACCTACCTACCTACCTACCTACCTACCTACCTACCTACCTCATGTATTTCTCCCCCCTCTCTCTATCCCCCTACCTACCTAGCTACCTCCTATATTTCTCCCTCTCTCTGTATCCCTCTACCTACCTACCTACCTCCTGTATTTCTCCCCCCTCTCTCTATCCCTCTACCTACCTACCTACCTACCTACCTACCTACCTACCTACCCACCTACCTAACTACCTACCTTGCTGCCTCCTGTATTTCTCACTCTCTCACTCTATCCCTCTACCTACCTACCCTCCCACCTACCTACCTACGTACCTGCCTGCCTCCTGTATTTTCCCCCCCTCTCTCTATCCCTCTACCTACCTACCCTCCCCCCTACCTACCTACCTACCTGCCTACCTCCTGTATTTCTCCCCTTCTCTATCCCTCTACCTAACTACCTAACTACCTCCTGTTATTCTCCCTCTCTCTATCTACCTACCTACCTACCTACCTACCTACCTGCCTGCCTGCCTCCTGTATTTCTCTCTCTCTCTCTCTATCCCTCTACCTACCTACCTACCTACAAAACTACCTACCTCCCTCCCTCCTGTATTTCTACATCTCTCTCTCTATCCCTCTACCTACCTACCTACCTACCTCCTGTATTTCTCCCCCCCCTCTCTCTATCCCTCTACCTACCCACCTACCTACCTACCTGCATGCCTCCTGTATTTCTCACTCTCTCTCTCTCTATCCTTCTACCTACCTACATACCCACCTACCTACCTACCTACCTCCTGTATTTCTCCTTCTCTCTCTTTATCCCTCTACCTACCTACCTACCTACCTACCTACCTGCCTGCCTGCCTGCCTGCCTGCCTCCTGTATTTCTTCCCTTCTATCCCGCTAGCTGCCTACCTACCTACCTACCTACCTACCCACCTCCCTACTTCCCTCCCTCCCTCCTGTATTTCTATTCTCTCTCTATTCCTCTACCTACCTACCTACCTCCTGTATTTCTCCCCCGCTCTCTCTCTCCATCTACCTACCTACCTACATACCTACTTGCCTACCTCCTGTATTTCTCACCCTCTCTCTCTATCCCTCTACCTACCTACCTACCTACCTGCCTGCCTGCCTGCCTGCCTCCTGTATTTCTCACCCTCTGTCTCTATCACTCTACCACCTACCTACCTACCTACCTACCTACCTACCTACCTACCTACTGTATTTCTCCCCCCTCTCTCTATCCCTCTACCTAACTACCTCCCTCCCTCCTCTTTTTCTCCTTCTCTCTCTCTCTCTCTACCCACCTACATACCTACCTACCTACCTACCTACCTACCTACCTACCTACCTACCTATCTCCTGTATTTCTACCTCTCTCTCTATCCCTCTACCTACCTGCCTGCCTACCTACCGCCTCCGGTATTTCTTCCCCCGTCTATCCCGCTACCTACCTACCTACCTACCCTACCCACCCACCCTCCTCCCTCCCTCCCTCCCTCCCTCCCTCCTGTATTTCTCCTTCTCTCTCTCTATCCCTCTACCTACCTACCTCCTGTATTTCTCCCCCCTCTCTCTATCCCTCTACCTACCCACCTACCTACCTACCTGCCTGCCTCCTGATTTTCTCACTCTCTCTCTATCCCTCTACCTACCTACCTACCTACATACCTGCCAGCCGGCCTGCCTGCCTGCCGGCCTCCGGGTATTCTCACCCTCTCTCTCCTATTCCTCTACCCACCCACGCTACCTACCTACCTACCTACCTTCCTACCTACCTCCGGGTGGGCTCCCCCCGCTCTCTATGCCCTCGACCTACCTCCTACCTACCACCTACCTACCTACCTACCTACCTTCCTACCTACCTACCGCCTATATTTCTCCCTCTCTTTCTCTATCCCTCTACCTACCTACCTTCCTACCTACCTACCTACCTACCTACCTACCTACCTACCTACCTCCCTATATTTCTCCCTCTCTCTCAATCCCTCTACCTACCTACCTACCTCCTGTATTTCTCCCCCCTCTCTCTATCCCTCTACCTACCTACCTACCTACCTACCTACCTACCTACCTACCTACCTACCCACCTACCTAACTACCTACCTTGCTGCCTCCTGTATTTCTCACCCTCTCTCTCTATCCCTCTACCTACCTACCCTCCCACCTACCTACCTACGTACCTGCCTGCCTCCTGTATTTCTCCCCCCCTCTCTCTATCCCTCTACCTACCTACCCTCCCACCTACCTACCTACCTACCTGCCTACCTCCTGTATTTCTCCCCCTCTCTATCCCTCTACCTAACTACCTAACTACCTCCTGTTATTCTCCCTCTCTCTCTCTCTACCTACCTACCTACCTACCTACCTACCTACCTACCTACCTGCCTGCCTGCCTCCTGTATTTCTCACTCTCTCTCTCTATCCCTCTACCTACCTACCTACCTAACTACCTACCTACCCACCTCCTGTATTTCTCCCCCTCTCTCTCTATCCCTCTACCTACCTACCTACCTCCTGTATTTCTCCCCCCCTCTCTCTATCCCTCTACCTACCTACCTACCTACCTACCTACCTACCTACCTACCTACCTACCTACCTACCTGCCTCCTGTATTTCTCACTCTCTCTCTCTATCCCTCTACCTACCTACCTACCTACCTACCTACCTACCTACCTACCTACCTACCTACCTACCTACCTACCTACCTACTTGCCTGCCTGCCTGCCTGCTTGCCTCCTGCATTTCTCCCCCTCCCTCTCTATCCCTCTACCTTCCTACCTACCTACCTACCTACCTACCTACCTACCTACCCACCTACCTAACTACCTATCTTCCTGCCTCCTGTATTTCTCACCCTCTGTCTCTATCCCTCTACCTACCTACCTACCTACCTACCTACCTACCTACCTACCTACCTACCTACCTCCTGTATTTCTCCCCCTCTCTCTCTATCCCTCTACCTCCCTCCCTCCCTCCCTCCCTCCCTCCCTCCTGTATTTCTCCTTCTCTCTCTCTATACCTCTACCTACCTACCTTCCTACCTACCAACCTACCTACCTACCTACCTACCTGCCTGCCTGCCTGCCTGCCTGCCTGCCTCCTGTATTTCTCCCCCTCTCTCTCTATCCCTCTACCTTCCTACCTACCTACCTACCTCCTGTATTTCTCCCCCTCTCTCTCTATCCCTCTACCTACCTACCTACCTACCTACCTACCTACCTACCTACCTACCTACCTGCCTGCCTACCTCCTGTATTTCTCCCCCTCTCTATCCCTCTACCTAACTACCTAACTACCTCCTGTTATTCTCCCTCTCTCTCTCTATCTCTCTCTCTATCTCTCTACCTACCTACCTACCTACCTACCTGCCTGCCTCCTGTATTTCTCACTCTCTCTCT
>CM077650.1:2779333-2896833 GCA_039707465.1 Rhabdophis nuchalis
GCCTCCTGTATTTCTCCCCCTCTCTCTCTATCCCTCTACCTTCCTACCTACCTACCTACCTCCTGTATTTCTCCCCCCCTCTCTCTATCCCTCTACCCACCTACCTAACTACCTATCTTCCTGCCTCCTGTATTTCTCACCCTCTGTCTCTATCCCTCTACCTATCTACCTACCTACCTACCTGCCTACCTACCTACCTCCTGTATTTCTCCCCCCTCTCTCTATCCCTCTACCTAACTACCTCCCTCCCTCCTCTTTTTCTCCTTCTCTCTCTCTCTCTCTACCTACCTACCTACCTACCTACCTACCCACCTACCTAACTACCTATCTTCCTGCCTCCTGTATTTCTCACCCTCTGTCTCTATCCCTCTACCTACCTATCTACCTACCTACCTACCTACCTACCTACCTATCTACCTACCTACCTACCTACCTACCTACCTATCTCCTGTATTTCTCCCTCTCTCTCTCTCCCTCTACCTACCTAACTACCTCCTGTATTTCTTCCTCTCTCTCTATCCCTCTACCTACCTGCCTGCCTACCTATCTGCCTCCTGTATTTCTTCCCCGTCTATCCCGCTACCTACCTACCTACCTACCTACCTACCTACCTACCTACCCACCTCCCTACTTCCCTCCCTCCCTCCTGTATTTCTGTTCTCTCTCTATTCCTCTACCTACCTACCTACCTACCTCCTGTATTTCTCCCCCCCTCTCTCTATCCATCTACCTACCTACCTACATACCTACTTGCCTACCTCCTGTATTTCTCACCCTCTCTCTCTATCCGTCTACCTACCTACCTACCTACCTACCTACCTGCCTGCCTGCCTGCCTGCCTGCCTCCTGTATTTCTCACCCTCTGTCTCTATCCCTCTACCTACCTACCTACCTACCTACCTACCTACCTACCTACCTACCTACCTACCTACTGTGTTTCTCCCCCTCTCTCTATCCCTCTACCTAACTACCTCCCTCCCTCCTCTTTTTCTCCTTCTCTCTCTCTCTCTCTACCTACCTACCTACCTACCTACCTACCTACCTACCTACCTGCCTGCCTGCCTGCCTGCCTGCCTGCCTGCCTGCCTATCCCCTGTATTTCTCCCTCTCTCTCTATCCCTCTACCTACCTGCCTGCCTACCTACCTGCCTCCTGTATTTCTTCCCCGTCTATCCCGCTACCTAACTACCTACCCTACCCACCCACCCTCCTCCCTCCCTCCCTCCCTCCCTCCCTCCCTCCCTCCCTCCCTCCCTCCCTCCCTCCCTCCCTCCCTCCCTCCCTCCCTCCTGTATTTCTCCTTCTCTCTCTCTATCCCTCTACCTACCTACCTCCTGTATTTCTCCCCCCTTCTCTCTATCCCTCTACCTACCCACCTACCTACCTACCTGCCTGCCTCCTGTATTTCTCACTCTCTCTCTCTATCCCTCTACCTACCTACCTACCCACCTACCTACCTACCTACCTACCTCCTGTATTTCTCCTTCTCTCTCTTTATCCCTCTACCTACCTACCTACCTACCTACCTACCTACCTACCTACCTGCCTGCCTGCCTGCCTGCCTGCCTGCCTGCCTCCTGTATTTCTCACTCTCTCTCTCTATCCCTCTACCTACCTACCTACCCACCTACCTACCTACCTACCTCCTGTATTTCTCCTTCTCTCTCTTTATCCCTCTACCTACCTACCTACCTACCTACCTACCTACCTACCTACCTACCTACTGTATTTCTCCCCCCTCTCTCTATCCCTCTACCTACCTACCTACCTACCTACCTACCTACCTACCTACCTACCTACCTACCTACCTACCTTCCTACCTACCTACCGCCTATATTTCTCCCTCTCTTTCTCTATCCCTCTACCTACCTACCTACCTACCTACCTAACTACCTACCTACCTACCTACCTACCTACCTACCTCATGTATTTCTCCCCCCCTCTCTATCCCCCTACCTACCTACCTACCTCCTATATTTCTCCCTCTCTCTCAATCCCTCTACCTACCTACCTACCTCCTGTATTTCTCCCCCCTCTCTCTATCCCTCTACCTACCTACCTACCTACCTACCTACCTACCTACCTACCTACCTACCTACCCACCTACCTAACTACCTACCTTGCTGCCTCCTGTATTTCACACCCTCTCTCTCTATCCCTCTACCTACCTACCCTCCCACCTACCTACCTACGTACCTGCCTGCCTCCTGTATTTCTCACCCCCCTCTCTCTATCCCTCTACCTACCTACCCTCCCACCTACCTACCTACCTACCTGCCTACCTCCTGTATTTCTCCCCCTCTCTATCCCTCTACCTAACTACCTAACTACCTCCTGTTATTCTCCCTCTCTCTCTCTCTCTATCTACATACCTACCTACCTACCTACCTACCTACCTACCTACCTACCTGCCTGCCTCCTGTATTTCTCACTCTCTCTCTCTATCCCTCTACCTACCTACCTACCTACCTAACTACCTACCTACCCACCTCCTGTATTTCTCCCCCTCTCTCTCTATCCCTCTACCTACCTACCTACCTCCTGTATTTCTCCCCCCCTCTCTCTATCCCTCTACCTACCTACCTACCTACCTACCTACCTACCTACCTACCTACCTACCTACCTTCCTACCTTCCTACCTGCCTACCTGCCTACCTGCCTGCCTGCCTGCCTGCCTGCCTGCCTGCCTGCCTCCTGTATTTCTCCCCCCTCTCTCTATCCCTCTACCTTCCTACCTACCTACCTCCTGTATTTCTCCCCCTCTCTCTCTATCCCTCTACCTACCTACCTACCTACCTACCTACCTACCTACCTACCTACCTACCTACCTACCAGCCTACCTCCTGAATTTCTCCCCCTCTCTATCCCTCTACCTAACTACCTAACTACCGCCTGTTATTCTCCCTCTCTCTCTATCTCTCTACCTACCTACCTACCTACCTACCTACCTACCTACCTGCCTGCCTGCCTGCCTGCCTGCCTGCCTGCCTGCCTCCTGTATTTCTCACTCTCTCTCTCTCTATCCCTCTACCTACCTACCTACCTACCTACCTACCTACCTACCTACCTACCTACCCACCTCCTGTATTTCTCCCCCTCTCTCTCTATCCCTCTACCTACCTCCCTCCCTCCCTCCCTCCCTCCCTCCCTCCCTCCTGTATTTCTCCTTCTCTCTCTCTATACCTCTACCTACCTTCCTTCCTACCTACCTACCTACCTACCTACCTACCTACCTACCTACCTACCTACCTACTTGCCTGCCTGCCTGCCTGCCTGCCTCCTGTATTTCTCCCCCTCTCTCTCTATCCCTCTACCTTCCTACCTACCTACCTACCTTCTGTATTTCTCTCCCTCTCTCTCTATCCCTCTCCCTCCCTCCCTCCCTACCTACCTACCTACCTACCTACCTACCCACCTACCTAACTACCTATCTTCCTGCCTCCTGTATTTCTCACCCTCTGTCTCTATCCCTCTACCTATCTACCTACCTACCTACCTACCTACCTACCTACCTACCTACCTCCTGTATTTCTCCCCCTATCTCTATCCCTCTACCTAACTACCTCCCTCCCTCCTCTTTTTCTTCTTCTCTCTCTCTCTCTCTACCTACCTACCTACCTCCTGTATTTCTCCCCCTCTCTCCCTATCCCTCTACCTACCTACCTACCTACCTACCTACCTACCTACCTACCTACCTACCTACCTACCTACCGCCTATATTTCTCCCTCTCTTTCTCTATCCCTCTACCTACCTACCTACCTACCTACCTACCTACCTACCTACCTACCTACCTACCTACCTACCTACCTACCTACCTACCTCATGTATTTCTCCCCTCTCTCTCTATCCCCCTACCTACCTACCTACCTCCTATATTTCTCCCTCTCTCTCTATCCCTCTACCTACCTACCTACCTCCTGTATTTCTCCCCCCTCTCTCTATCCCTCTACCTACCTACCTACCTACCTACCTACCTACCTACCTACCTACCCACCTACCTAACTACCTACCTTGCTGCCTCCTGTATTTCTCACCCTCTCTCTCTATCCCTCTACCTACCTACCCTCCCCCCTACCTACCTACATACCTGCCTGCCTCCTGTATTTCCCCCCCTCTCTCTATCCCTCTACCTACCTACCCTCCCCCCTACCTACCTACCTACCTGCCTACCTCCTGTATTTCTCCCCTTCTCTATCCCTCTACCTAACTACCTAACTACCTCCTGTTATTCTCCCTCTCTCTCTCTACCTACCTACCTACCTACCTACCTACCTACCTAACTACCTACCTAACTACCTACCTACCTGCCTGCCTCCTGTATTTCTCACTCTCTCTCTCTATCCCTCTACCTAGCTACCTACCTACCTACCTAACTACCTACCTACCCACCTCCTGTATTTCTCCCCCTCTCTCTCTATCCCTCTACCTACCTACCTACCTCCTGTATTTCTCCCCCTCTCTCTCTATCCCTCTACCTACCTACCTACCTACCTACCTACCTACCTACCTACCTACCTACCTCCCTCCCTCCTGTATTTCTCCTTCTCTCTCTCTATACCTCTACCTACCTTCCTACCTACCAACCTACCTACCTACCTACCTGCCTGCCTGCCTGCCTGCCTGCCTGCCTCCTGTATTTCTCCCCCTCTCTCTCTATCCCTCTACCTTCCTACCTACCTACCTACCTCCTGTATTTCTCCCCCTCTCTCTCTATCCCTCTACCTACCTACCTACCTACCTACCTACCTACCTACCTACCTACCAACCTACCTGCCTACCTCCTGTATTTCTCCCCCCTCTCTATCCCTCTACCTAACTACCTAACTACCTCCTGTTATTCTCCCTCTCTCTCTCTCTCTCTCTCTCTATCTCTCTACCTACCTACCTACCTACCTACCTACCTACCTACCTGCCTGCCTCCTGTATTTCTCACTCTCTCTCTCTATCCCTCTACCTACCTACCTACCTACCTACGTACCTACCTACCTACCTACCTACCTACCTACCTACCTACCTACCTAACTACCTACCTACCTACCTAACTACCTACCTACCCGCCTCCTGTATTTCTCCCCCTCTCTCTCTATCCCTCTACCTACCTACCTAACTACCTACCTACCTCCTGTATTTCTCCCCCTCTCTCTCTATCCCTCTACCTACCTACCTACCTACCTCTCTCCCTCCCTCCCTCCCTCCCTCCCTCCATCCCTACCTCCTGTATTTCTCCTTCTCTCTCTCTATACCTCTACCTACCTTCCTTCCTACCTACCTACCTACCTACCTACCTACCTACCTACCTACTTGCCTGCCTGCCTGCCTGCCTCCTGTATTTCTCCCCCTCTCTCTCTATCCCTCTACCTTCCTACCTACCTACCTACCTCCTGTATTTCTCCCCCTCTCTCTCTATCCCTCTACCTACCTACCTACCTACCTACCTACCTACCCACCTACCTAACTACCTATCTTCCTGCCTCCTGTATTTCTCACCCTCTGTCTCTATCCCTCTACCTATCTACCTACCTACCTACCTACCTGCCTACCTACCTACCTCCTGTAATTCTCCCCCTCTCTCTATCCCTCTACCTAACTACCTCCCTCCCTCCTCTTTTTCTCCTTCTCTCTCTCTCTCTCTCTCTACCTACCTACCTACCTACCTACCTACCTACCTACCTACCTACCTACTGTGTTTCTCCCCCCTCTCTCTATCCCTCTACCTAACTCCCTCCCTCCCTCCTCTTTTTCTCCTTCTCTCTCTCTCTCTCTACCCACCTACCTACCTACCTACCTACCTACCTACCTACCTATCTCCTGTATTTCTCCCTCTCTCTCTATCCCTCTACCTACCTGCCTGCCTACCTACCTGCCTCCTGTATTTCTTCCCCGTCTATCCCGCTACCTACCTACCTACCCTACCCACCCACCCTCCTCCCTCCCTCCCTCCCTCCCTCCCTCCTGTATTTCTCCTTCTCTCTCTCTATCCCTCTACCTACCTACCTACCTCCTGTATTTCTCCCCCCCTCTCTCTATCCCTCTACCTACCCACCTACCTACCTACCTGCCTGCCTCCTGTATTTCTCACTCTCTCTCTCTATCCCTCTACCTACCTACCTACCCACCTACCTACCTACCTACTGTATTTCTCCTTCTCTCTCTTTATCCCTCTACCTACCTACCTACCTACCTACCTACCTGCCTGCCTGCCTGCCTGCCTGCCTGCCTCCTGTATTTCTCACCCTCTCTCTTTATTCCTCTACCCACCTACCTACCTACCTACCTACCTACCTACCTACCTACCTCCTGTATTTCTCCCCCCTCTCTCTATCCCTCTACCTACCTACCTACCTACCTACCTACCTACCTTCCTACCTACCTACCGCCTATATTTCTCCCTCTCTTTCTCTATCCCTCTACCTACCTACCTACCTACCTAACTACCTACCTACCTACCTACCTACCTACCTACCTACCTACCTCATGTATTTCTCCCCCCTCTCTCTATCCCCCTACCTACCTACCTACCTCCTATATTTCTCCCTCTCTCTCAATCCCTCTACCTACCTACCTACCTCCTGTATTTCTCCCCCCTCTCTCTATCCCTCTACCTACCTACCTACCTACCTACCTACCTACCTACCTACCTACCTACTTACCTACCTCCCTCCTGTATTTCTCCTTCTCTCTCTCTATCCCTTTACATACCTACCTACCTCCTGTTTTTCTCCCTCTCTCTCTCTACCTACCTACCTACCTACCTACCTCATGTATTTCTCCCCCCTCTCTCTATCCCCCTACCTACCTACCTCCTGTATTTCTCCCTCTCTCTCTATCCCTCTACCTACCTAACTCTCTCCTGTATTTCTGACGCTCTCTCCCTCTCCCTCTACCTACCTACCTACCTACCTACCTCCTGTATTTCTCCCCCCTCTCTCTATCCCTCTACCTACCTACCTACCTACCTACCTACCTACCTTCCTACCTACCTACCGCCTATATTTCTCCCTCTCTTTCTCTATCCCTCTACCTACCTACCTACCTACCTAACTACCTACCTACCTACCTACCTACCTACCTACCTACCTACCTCATGTATTTCTCCCCCCTCTCTCTATCCCCCTACCTACCTACCTACCTCCTATATTTCTCCCTCTCTCTCAATCCCTCTACCTACCTACCTACCTCCTGTATTTCTCCCCCCTCTCTCTATCCCTCTACCTACCTACCTACCTACCTACCTACCTACCTACCTACCTACCTACCTACCTACCTCCCTCCTGTATTTCTCCTTCTCTCTCTCTATAACTCTACCTACCTTCCTACCTTCCTACCTACCTACCTACCGACCTGCCTGCCTGCCTGCCTGCCTCCTGTATTTCTCACCCTCTGTCTCTATCCCTCTACCTACCTACCTACCTACCTACCTACCTACCTACCTACCTACCTATCTCCTGTATTTCTCCCTCTCTCCCTCTCCCTCTACCTACCTGCCTGCCTACCTACCTGCCTCCTGTATTTCTTCCCCTTCTATCCCGCTAGCTACCTACCTACCTACCTACCTACCCACCTCCCTACTTCCCTCCCTCCCTCCTGTATTTCTGTTCTCTCTCTATTCCTCTACCTACCTACCTACCTACCTGCCTGCCTGCCTGCCTGCCTGCCTGCCTCCTGTATTTCTCACCCTCTCTCTCTATCCCTCTACCTACCTACCTACCTACCTACCTACCTACCTACCTACCTACCTACCTACCTACCTACCTGCCTCCTGTATTTCTCCCCCTCTCTATCTCTCTACCTAACTATATACCTACCTACTGTATTTCTCCCTCTCTCTCTATCCCTCTACCTACCTACCTACCTACCCTCTTTATTTCTCTTTCTCTCTTTCTCTATACCTCTACCTACTTACCTACCTACCTACCCACCTCCTGTATTTCTCCCCCTCTCTCTCTATCCCTCTACCTACCTACCTACCTACCTCCTGTATTTCTCCCCCTCTCTCTCTATCCCTCTACCTACCTACCTACCTACCTACCTACCTACCTACCTACCTCCCTACCTACCTACCTACCTACCTACCTACCTACCTACCTACCTCCTGTATTTCTCCCCCTCTCTCTCTCTATCCCTCTACCTACCTACCTACCTACCTACCTACCTACCTGCTTGCCTGCCTGCCTGCCTGCCTGCCTCCTGTATTTCTCCCCCTCTCTATCCCTCTACCTACCTACCTACCTACCTACCCACCTACCTACCTACCTGCCTGCCTGCCTGCCTACCTCCTGTATTTCTCCCCCTCTCTATCCCTCTACCTAACTACCTAACTACCTCCTGTTATTCTCCCTCTCTCTCTCTATCTCTCTACCTACCTACCTACCTACCTACCAACCTACCTGCCTGCCTGCCTGCCTGCCTGCCTGCCTCCTGTATTTCTCACTCTCTCTCTCTATCCCTCTACCTACCTACCTACCTACCTACCTACCTACCTACCTACCTACCTACCCACCTCCTGTATTTCTCCCCCTCTCTCTCTATCCCTCTACCTCCCTCCCTCCCTCCCTCCCTCCCTCCCTACCTACCTACCTACCTACCTACCTCCTGTATTTCTCCTTCTCTCTCTCTATACCTCTACCTACCTTCCTTCCTACCTACCTACCTACCTACCTACCTACCTACCTACTTGCCTGCCTGCCTGCCAACCTCCTGTATTTCTCCCCCTCTCTCTCTATCCCTCTACCTTCCTACCTACCTACCTACCTCCTGTATTTCTCCCCCTCTCTCTCTATCCCTCTCCCTACCTACCTACCTACCTACCTACCTACCTACCTACCTACCTACCCACCTACCTAACTACCTATCTTCCTGCCTCCTGTATTTCTCACCCTCTGTCTCTATCCCTCTACCTATCTACCTACCTACCTACCTACCTACCTCCTGTATTTCTCACCCTCTCTCTATCCCTCTACCTAACTACCTCCCTCCCTCCTCTTTTTCTTCTTCTCTCTCTCTCTCTACCTACCTACCTACCTCCTGTATTTCTCCCCCTCTCTCTCTATCCCTCTACCTACCTACCTACCTACCTACCCACCTACCTAACTACCTATCTTCCTGCCTCCTGTATTTCTCACCCTCTGTCTCTATCCCTCTACCTACCTGCCTGCCTACCTACCTGCCTCCTGTATTTCTTCCCCTTCTATCCCGCTAGCTACCTACCTACCTACCTACCTACCCACCTCCCTACTTCCCTCCCTCCCTCCTGTATTTCTGTTCTCTCTCTATTCCTCTACCTACCTACCTACCTCCTGTATTTCTCCCCCCCTCTCTCTATCCATCTACCTACCTACCTACCTACCTACTTGCCTACCTCCTGTATTTCTCCCCCTCTCTCTCTATCCCTCTACCTACCTACCTACCTACCTACCTACCTGCCTGCCTGCCTGCCTGCCTGCCTCCTGTATTTCTCACCCTCTCTCTCTATCCCTCTACCTACCTACCTACCTACTTACCTACCTACCTACATACCAGGGGTGGGTTCCTGAGGGCTCGCAGGGGTTCGCGCAAGCCCTTTCGTCAAATTTCCGGATCCCAAGCGAGCCCTTTGGATCGTGGACCCGGAAGTGTCTAAGGAACACGTGGCTCGCTCGTGTATCCCTAGCAGGGAAAGTTTCAAGACCCAGGCACTTTTGTGGCAGAGGGGCCAGGGACCCCAATTCCTGGACCCTGGGTCAACCCTGACCCCTTGGGAGATTTGCCTGCTTGCCCTTTGGACAGCTTGGGAAAGATGTGTGGGTGTACTTCTCTGTTCTTAAAAGTTCTCAAAGTATTACAAATATTGCTGGATGGAAAGAGGAAGTGGAACTTCCGGTTCCGGCTCCAGCGGCGACGGGCGAGCCTAGCGCTCGCTCGCCGTTTTGTTTCTTTTTCTGCCCCCCCACGGGGGCGAGACGCCCCTTGTTTGGGGGTCTCCCGTAAAGCCGGCTCGACTGGGACGTTCCCCCTCACGGCGGTGGGGGAAGTGACCCTTGTCGTGGCTTAGGTGAAGGAGAACATGCTGCGGGGGGTTCTCCCTTCGCCAAAGGAAGACGGCGCCATTCGCAATCATGAAGAGGGCTAAACGGCTGAGTCGGAAGGCTTCCCGAGGCTTCAGCTGCGAGGGGAGAGTGAGTGTTTAAAAACTTTTTTTTCTGCTGTCAGCCGGGCTGAAAGGACTGGGAGGGGGGTGTTTGTTCTTAAAAAAAAACCCTCGGACTTAAGCGGCACTCGGAAATGGCTTCTCGCGGCGAGAAAGCGGAAATCTTTAATCCTGACTGTTTGCAGCAAGGGAAAGTGATCTGCGGTTGTTTGCAACAATGTCTCTAGGTCTGGCTGAAACAATCTATTTTACCACTTTCTCCTCTGGGCTCTGAGCTTGGGCGGTGGAAGATGGCTTCTCTTTGTCCCTGCCTGACTATTTCACTTATGGAAAATTCCCAGCGTCTCTTTGCAATTTGGACTTCCTCTGGATATTAATGAAGATTTTTTTTTTCTTTTTGGATTTGTGATTTCTTTTCTGGAGTACCTTCGCTATTATACTTATTGAGTTGGAAAATTGTTTCTCTCTTGGTTCTTGAACTTTACAACTTTACAACCCTGAACTGAACTTTTGGCTCCTGAACTGCCTCACCAGCCCCACCCAAAAAACGCCATTTTAGTGGCATTGATTTTAACAACTAATCATGGCACAAGAAACAGCACTGGCAAGTTTAGAACAAAGGATGGCTTCTCTTGAATCTGTTATACAAACTTTGGTACAAGAAATTAAGGCCCAGAGGGCAGAAAATATTAACTTTAAGAAGGAGTTATTGGATACACGGAAACAAGTGCTGGAAAACACACAGAAGAACGAAGAATTGGAAGGGGGGCTGGTGGGGGCTAAGGGAGAGATTAAAAATGTTACTAATGAAGTTGTGGAAATAAATGGGCATGTGTCTAGGATTGATATGGAAAGAATGACATATTTTTTGAGATTTCAGAATGTTTTTGAGGAATCTGGTGAATGCCTCCCTGATCTTATGAGCACAATTTTAGCAGACTATTTACATAAACCTGAGGATGAGATCAGGGGGGACATTGACCTAGCCTACAGAATTAACTCAGCATATGCCAGGATAAATGAAGTACCTAGAGAGATACATGTGAAATTTGTTAGAAGGTCAACCAGAGAAGAAATCCTGAAAGTGCAGAGAGGTAGTCCATTAATCTACCAACAAAAAGAGGTTGCTATCTTGAAGCAGATCCCAAGAAAGATTAGAGATGCAAGAAGGAAATTTTCCTTCTTGTCTAAAACATTGTTTGATCACGGGATTTGGTTCAAGTGGGTGACACCCGAAGGGATGCTGGTGTTCTGGGAAGGAGGAAGAGTGAGGATTAAAACAGTTGCTGAGGCGGAAGCCTTTCTTAAAAAACATTCCTCTATCCTGGGGGAAGATCCAGGGGGGACAGAGGGGGCCATGGCCCCGCCCACTGGGGGCCAGGGAGGAGAAAAAGAAGATACAATTGCCAAGAGACTTAGATCGAAAAAATAACTTTGCCTTGATTTTTCTGATTAATTTTGCATAATATTTGTATTTGGATTTTTTGTAAATGTCTGACAGCATAGAACTGAGAATTTAGGTATATGTACTTGCTTTCACTTTGCAGTGTTATGAAAAATGTTTCTTTTTTATTGTTATCAATGTATTTTGAGGTCCCGGAAGGGCCGACGACTTTGACGTGAATGCTCTCAAAATTTCTTTGTATCCCTTACCCCACCCTACAGAAAAAATGTAAAACCAATAAAACTTTTTCAATATAAAGAAAGAGGAAGTAACTGGGGGAGAAGGGGAGGTGTAAACCCTATATGGGAACTATAGCTGGCATTAAACAAATGACTATGCATTTATAGGACACGTATTAATTTTTGCTACTAACTTCTGTTTCTGTACTATTCCAAAGTTAACTTCTGCTTTTATCCATATGTGTTTCTGTATTAAGGACGAAGGTATAAAACTAACTCCCTGGGCGTTGCCCAGGCAGTTCAGTCTTTAGTGTGAGAGCACTCTGAACTCTTGACATGTCAATAAATCTTGTTTCTCTACTACCTTCGTGGTCTCTCGTTTCTTCGTTAGAACCAGTCTGTGGTGAGCCTGGTTTTTGCCGCTACATTCTGGTTCCCTGACCAGGAATCGAGGGGTCGTTGGGACCCTCTGGGGTGCTCACCCCGGTGCTGGGACGCTCCCAGCTGGAGGGAATTTCCCAAGCGCCAACGGACCATTTTGTTCCAAGGGACTTCCCCCTGGCTGAGGAGACTCTCGAGCACCAGCGGCTGACAACCCCAAGAACCACTTGAGAAGGACCAGAGACCAGGATCTCTCCAGCCGGCCGGCCAAGGAGTGGAGGAAAAGCCCTGCAGGCAAGTATTGTGGGACCCATACCCGGCTGGCATGCCGATGCCTGGCTGACGAGCCAGAAGCCCCAGACAGTAACACCCGACTGGCGAGTCGGAGGCGAGGCCCGATTCCCCTCGCTACTAGCTGATACCAACCCGGACTCCAAGAGAGCCGGAGACGGATGCTAATCCCATCACGTTATCCCATCATGTTTTGAGGGAAGGGGTATTGGCAGGGGAGGACTGTCCATAAGTGAGACTTGTCACTGTTGCTGCTACGTTTTCCTACGGTGACCGTTGAGTTGGCCGGCACCCTAGGCCAGTGGCATGTGTCTGTGTGTTTGGCGTCCGCAGTTCCCTACGGAGACCGTGAGTTCCGGCTCCCTGGGTCGGGCGTGAGTGGTTGAGAAGCTCCCTTGTGTCATCCCGAGAGGAACGGACCCCTTACCTTCCTCTCATCCCTTTTCCTATCACGTCTGTCTGGTGCCCTGGGAGGACCATGGGAGGTGGTAGTTCTCAACCCGACACACCCCTACAGTGCATGTTGACTCACTTTAAGGCAGCTTATCAGTCGCAGGACTATGGCATTGAATGGAGCAGACGCAAGCTCTGGGCATTTTGCCAGGCCGAATGGCCCTTTTGGCTGTACGCTGTGCTCCCTCCAAATCCTTAGGGGTCTCCCCCTTCGAGTTACTCTTTGGCCATGTGCCCAACCTTGTGGCTCCTCAGACCCCGGCTATTGTCCAGTTGGGGGATTCGGTTCGGCTTAAGCAATTGCAAGCCCTCAATGCCATAGTCCACTCGTTGCAGAAATACGTGCTTTCTGCCCGTCCCCATTTGATTGACACCCCCGCTCACTCCTTTACCCTGGGACAGGAGGTTTGGGTTAAGAAGTGTGTGGGAGGTTAAGTTACCCCTGGCACCCCAGGCGGTGACAGTGTCTTAGAAATAGAACATGGGTGGTGAAGGAAGCATTCCTCGAATGCCTCTTCAATACATGTTACTCTGTACATCTGGATCTTTAAAAATATGCTAGCGTTTGCTAGGAGGTTCCAAAGGATATGTATAGAGAACTTTGAATCTTTAAAAATAGGCCAGCGTTCGCTGGGAGGTTCAAAGAAATTAATTACAACAGAGAAGACACTGAAAACCCCAGGAAAAAGAGTTTTAAGGTATGTAGTCCTGGAGGGACAGAATACTACACTCATAGAAAAACCCTGAGATATAGTCAGTTACCAGGATGAGTAACAAGCCTCCAGATAAGAAAAGAGAAAAAATGTAGAGGAGACATGATAGCAGTGTTCCAATATCTCAGGGGTTACCACAAAGAGGAGGGAGTCAAACTATTCTCCAAGGCGCCTGAGGGTAGAAAAAGAAGCAATGGGTGGAAACTAATCAAGGAGAGAAGCAACTTAGAAATGAGGAGGAGTTTCCTGACAGTTAGAATAATTAATCAGTGGAGCAGCTTGCCTCCAGAGGTTGTGAATGCTCCAACCCTGGAAGCCTTTAAGGAGAGGTTGGATCGCCACTTGTCTGAAATGGTATAGGGTTTCCTGCCTAAGCAGGGGGTTGGACTAGAAGACCTCCAAGGTCCCTTCCAACTCTGGTATTGTATTGTCTTGTCTTAACAGGGAGGAAACCTTCATAATTAGACCTCTAAGAATCTATAAATGTATGTGGCATGGAGTGCAGATGCTGAAAAATAGTTATAGCATAAACTAGCTGAGAGAGGAATGCCCCTTTAAATATTTAGTAATCATTTTAAGCATTTTATTGTTGATTGCGGCTGTAGCAGCCAAAATAGAACAGTCCTACCATAACCTTTTAAGTAATCTTCATCTATTAGTGGACTGGTTAAAATATTAGTGGAAAAAAGGAGCCCTTTGGTTGGACACAGGAACAAAAACAGGCATTTTAAAATTAAAAGTAAGAATAACTTACCAACTTTGAGAAAACTTTTCAATTTGTAAGTGGGCGGAAATGGCAACACAGCTCTGGAAGTCCAGACTCAAGAAAAGGGGAAGTGGCAACATCCCCAAAAGTTAGCAAAAGGGAGAGGCACTTTGCCCTAAAATCCTTGATGCAATCGCTCTTCTGATCAAGGAAGCTGATAAATTGACTTTTGGGCAGCCAATTACTATATTTACTAGTCATGCAATTCATGGAGTATTGGAAACAAGGAGCATTAGTGTTCAAGTAGCAGAGTAGTGGGCTTTAATACGAGCACTAGAAAGGGCACAGAATGGAAGTATAAACATTTGGACTGATTCTACATATGCAATCCTCACATTACATGTCCATGCTGTAAGAGGACTCTTGATAGCCCTCTTTTAAGGAAGAGCAACTAGTGTGCTTGCTCAGGGAAATTAAAGATTCCATTTGAGGGAATCTGCACAATTTCTCCAAGCTGGATGGTCGGATCCAGCAGAAAAGGGAACATGTCAGTGACCTGGGATGATCCTACTCAAGGTCAAAGTGTGTCTTGAACCTCAACTTGAATGGGTGTATGCATTGTCACTGGCACTTTGGTCTGTGCAATGCTCTCTGAAGGAGGGAATGTGGTTATCTCCTTTTGAAATGATGTTTTGGAGGCCAACAGTAGTAAGTGCTAATTTGAAAAATCACATATGGCACCTAGTCAATTAGGGGCCTCATGGGTGAACCAAAATGGTGAGAGAATTAAACCAACAAATACAAGAAATCCAAAAATATTGTGTGTCCCTCAGTCTGCCATGTCTAGTCACCCCTAGTCATAATATTCAGGTGGCAAACAGATTATGGGTAAAACAGTGGAAAGCAGACAATTTGAAACCTAGGTGGAAGGGCCCACTTGCAATATTGGGAGGCAGACCAGGTTGAGGCCCAACATCTAGTGCTTGAAGAAGCGCCCCCTATAACTGTCCTACCGGCAATGGGCAGGCTACATACGGGGCAGAAGAGGCCCTACTGAAATCACTCCTGGAAGCTGATTTCTCAACGTACGGCTGAAGATTTGGAGGAGAAAGACAACGTTCCATTTATTAGATATAAAACATATTAGAAAGTTCGAGCACCTGTCAGGGTATGGCAAGCCAAGTGTTCATAGTCATAACTGCATTATCTCTTGCTTTAGTGACTGTGCTTGCCATTATTGTGCTTTGCTGTATTGGATATTCATTCTTTTGAGATTGCCTCTTCTTTGGAAAGACGGGTGCTGTGTCTTTGAGAAACCAGGGAGTGGGCTCTCTGTAGTACTGTGTTGGTCTTAGGACTCTGGACATTGTATGTTACGAACAAGAGGTGGTTTTGTGGAACGCCTAAGACTGATATTGCCCTTACCCAAATCATACATAACCCCCGCCTTCTCCCTAATGTGGTAGGTTAAGAGAGTTGTGTTTGGCGACGTTTTGTTAAAGGACAATTCTTGGCTTTGGCTATTATTGGCAAAGGGCCTGTTAAATGACAAGGTCCTGAATATTAGTTCCCAATGTTGTGTGGAGGCCCGAACGACCCCTTGCCCGTGAAGGAGGTTCTGAGGATGTTGAGAACCCCAAGGACCAGGGTGGGATCAGGTTGCAGGGTGTGGATGCTTTGGGACAGGTCCGTTCCCGCAAAAGGTGCATCATCTATGCATGGGGAGGGAATGGTAGGCCAAACCCAAGATCAAAGGTCAAGCATTTGACCATCCTGGTATCAACTGAGAAAAGATGCATATATGTTCAAAATATTGGAACTGGGTCCAGTCTGACCCTGCCCTGAGTCAAAATTGTTGAGTGTGTTTGTCTACTGGCCCTTCATCTTACAATGCTGTTCCAAGCAAGCCAGTTCTGTGGGGAAAGACCAGGACCACAATACTCCTTGAGAAGGGATGGGGATGAGCTGCCTCCCCATTGTTGGCCCTAGAGCTGTTGGTGTAGAAATTTTAGAGTCACCCTCCTGGTGATTTACAGGCTTGATGGAATCATCAGGCTACAGGCAGTACTTGACCTCGCTGGTCAAAGGCTGGACAAATCTCTGGATATTTTGTCGGAAGCCACGGGTAAACTGAGGACTGCGGTCCATCAGAATAGACTAGCACTGGATTATATTGTGGTCAAGGAATGTGGGGTTTGTGGTAAGTTTTATCTTTCTAATTGTTTTCTCCAGATGGATGAGACAGGAAAAGTCATTAAACAACTAACCATTGATGTGCGGCAGTTTTGTTGACCAGGAGAAATCTCGCCTCTGCCTTTGGCTCCTGGTTCCCCTAATTGCCAGGCCTCTAGGCCATGGTCACTCTCATTGGGCTTATTGCTGCAGGCTGTGTCATTCTCCCTTGTATCCTCCCTATTTTTGAATGAACCATTTCAACCACTGTTTCCTTACTGGTAGAGAAGAATGCTACGGCTAGGGCAATGGCTATATGGGAATATATAGACTTGGCTACAGAAAATCCAAAGTTTAACATTTGTGAAACTCCACTGTAATCTTTTGATTATGGTGGACTTCCAAAGGGGGGAATGTGGCAGAGGGGCCAGGGACCCCAATTCCTGGACCCTGGGTCAACCCTGACCCCTTGGGAGATTTGCCCGCTTGCCCTTTGGACAGCTTGGGAAAGATGTGTGGGTGTACTTCTCTGTTCTTAAAAGTTCTCAAAGTATTACAAATATTGCTGGATGGAAAGAGGAAGTAACTGGGGGAGAAGGGGAGGTGTAAACCCTATATGGGAACTATAGCTGGCATTAAACAAATGACTATGCATTTATAGGACACGTATTAATTTTTGCTACTAACTTCTGTTTCTGTACTATTCCAAAGTTAACTTCTGCTTTTATCCATATGTGTTTCTGTATTAAGGACGAAGGTATAAAACTAACTCCCTGGGCGTTGCCCAGGCAGTTCAGTCTTTAGTGTGAGAGCACTCTGAACTCTTGACATGTCAATAAATCTTGTTTCTCTACTACCTTCGTGGTCTCTCGTTCCTTCGTTAGAACCAGTCTGTGGTGAGCCTGGTTTTTGCCGCTACACTTTAGTTTTGAAGCTGCCGGGCCTGCTTTCCCTGTTGGCGCGGGGGGCGGGGCGGAAGAGCGCGCTAGGCTGCGCGAACCCCGCCCATCTATCACTCTGTGTTTGTGTGTGTGTGTGTCTGTCTCGCATTCACGCACTTAATCACTTTCTGCGTCTCTCTCTTTCTCTCCCTCCCTCCCTCTCTGTCTCTGTGTGTGTGTCTGTCACTCTCTGATTCCCCCCTCCGCTCCCTGTCTCTCTCTGTGTCTGTGCCTCTCTCTGTCTGTCTGTCGTCGTGCACGCCCGCACGCCCGTCCCCCGCGGAGCCTCTTCATCCCGGGGCCGCTGTGCTCACTCACCTTAGCCTGCCCTCCCCGCCGCCCGGCCGCCTGCAGCTGAGAAGCGTGTGTGTGTGTGTGGGAACAGGGAAAGTTTTGCCGCGAGTGGCGGGGGGTGGGGTGGGGGTTTGCGCAGCTTAGCGCGCTCTTGTTCCGCTGCCCCTAGCCGGCAGGCTTCAAAGGCCGAGCCCTTCAGCCAGCGCTCGGCCTTTAAAGCCTGCCGGCTAGGGGCAGCAGAACAAGAGCACGCTAAGAGGCTCCGCGGGGGACGGGCGGGCACGACGACAGACAGACAGAGAGAGGCACAGACACAGAGAGAGACAGGGAGCGGAGGGGGGAATCAGAGAGTGACAGACACACACACAGAGACAGAGAGGGAGGGAGGGAGAGAAAGAGAGAGACGCAGAAAGTGATTAAGTGCGTGAATGCGAGACAGACACACACACAAACAAACACAGAGTGATAGATGGGCGGATGAAGGGGAGAGAGACAGAGAGAGAAAGAAAGAAAGAGAAAGAAAGAAAGAAAAAAAGTGAGAGAGAAGAAAGAGAGAGAGAAAGACAGAGAAAGAGAGACAGAAAGGAAAGAGAGAAAAAAAGAGAGAAAGAAAAAGAGAAAGCGAGAAAGAAAGAAAGAGAAAGAAAAAGAGGGAAAGAAAGAGAGAAAGAAAGAGAGAAAGAGAAAGAGGGAAAGAGAGAGAGAAAGAGGGAAAGAGAGAGAGAAGGAAAGAAAGAGAAAGAAAGAAAGAACGTATGACCACAATTGAGCCCAAAAGTTTAGTTGTTAACCAAGACCATTGTTAAGTGAGTTTCACATTTTCCAAGTTGGCCACTCCCACCCGGTCACATGGCTGGCAAGCCACTCCCACCCAGTCACATGGCCAGCAAGCCACTCCCACAAAGCAGGCAACACCCACAGAACCTGTTCCAAAAATTTTGAAACCCACCCCTGCTACCTACCTACCTACCTACCTACCTACCTACCTACCTACCTACCTACCTACCTACCTACCTACCTGCCTCCTGTATTTCTCCCCATCTCTATCTCTCTACCTAACTATATACCTACCTACTGTATTTCTCCCTCTCTCTCTATCCCTCTACCTACCTACCTACCTACCTACCTACCCTCTTTATTTCTCTTTCTCTCTCTCTCTATACCTCTACCTACCTACCTACCTACCTACACACCTACCTAATTACCTACCTTCCAGCCACCTGTATTTCTCACCCTCTCTCTCTATCCCTCTACCTACCTACCTAACTACCTACCTACCTCCTATGTTTCTCCCCCTGTCTATCCCTTTACCTAACTACCTACCTACCTCCTGTTCCCCCCCTCTCTCTCTATCTCTCTACCTACCTACCTACCCACCCACCTACCTACTTACCTACCTACCTCCTGTATTTCTCCTTCTCTCTCTTTATCTCTTTACATACCTACCTACCTACCTACCTACCTACCTACCTACCTACCTACCTACCTCATGTATTTCTCCCTCTCTCTCTATCCCTCTACCTATCTCCTGTATTTCTCCCCCCTCTCTCTATCCCTCTACCTACCTACCTACCTACCTACCTACCTACCCACCTACCTAACTACCTACCTACCTTGCTGCCTCCTGTATTTCTCACCCTCTCTCTCTATCCCTCTACCTACCTACCCTCCCACCTACCTACCTACGTACCTGCCTGCCTCCTGTATTTCTCCCCCCTCTCTCTATCCCTCTACCTACCTACCCTCCCACCTACCTACCTACCTACCTGCCTACCTCCTGTATTTCTCCCCCTCTCTATCCCTCTACCTAACTACCTAACTACCTCCTGTTATTCTCCCTCCCTCTCTATCTCTCTATCTACCTACCTACCTACCTACCTACCTAACTACCTACCTACCCACCTCCTGTATTTCTCCCCCTGTCAGTCTCGCTAGTTCCTGCTTCGCTGCCATGGAAACGGGGAGGGTGGGGGGTTTGGGATGAGTGTGTTCTGCTGGTGGACAATGTTGATGGTTCGTGTTATCTCCTGTTTAACGGACCTGCATTCCAGGATGGTGAAGACCTGCCCACCTGATGTTGGAGATGGATGCATATTGGACAATGCACAGGGGGGGTTTGGGGATTGGGATGGGCTTAAGCTTAATACTTTCTGTTCGCGCCTAAACTATTCATTCTCAGCTTTACTTGGTCTGTACGCTATCGTAACTTAGTAAAAGGAGCCTTAACATTTCAAAATAATGTCTAAGTGTGGTCGTTCCTGAGTCAACGAAGAAACAGGCCTGACATTAAGCTGAGAATCAACAAAACCAAAAACCTGCCCTGATGTCGGACCCTTCACAAGAGGAGCCTCCGTTGGTGGAGGTCCTGCCTGAAACCGTTTTGGGAGCTGAAGCATCGCATCCTCCTGTTCAAACTGAAGGGATCAGGTCAGTGATGGAAGGCTTGGCTGGCCTAGATCTAAATCTGCCAGCTGAAGAATCAGTCAAACCTAAACGTTGGTCTGAAGGGGTAGGAATGAGTGGGGTAAACGTCTCCAGACGTCGACTTTCCCCAAAGAAAGTCATTCCGGAGCTCTTAAGAGAAGAAAGGGAACTAAAGGAGATGGCTCAGGACTTACTCCGCCAGGCAGATGAGAAAAGATTAGCCCTGGAAAAAATCTGGGGGAGGGAGGCGGATCGCCCACAGCCAAGAGGGTCACAGGCAGCTCCGGCCAGACGAAGCAGGGTTTCAACACCATCCCCCCCTCCTCAAGCCGGCAGGGAATTGCGGAGAGAGGCAGCTCCGGGCAGACGAAGCAGGGTTTCAACACCATCCCCCCCTCCTCAAGCCGGCAGGGAATTGCGGAGAGAGGCAGCTTCTGCCAGGCAAAGCAGGAGAGCAACACCCTCCCCCCCCCCTCAGGCCGGAAGGGAAGCCAACCCCATTAACCCCCGCCGACTTGCGAAACTGCCTCCTTTGGGTGTGAAATACGACGGAAGTGCCGACAAACTGGCGTTTTTTCTAATTCACGTCGATAATTACATGCAGTTTTACGCAGCTGATATGGACGATGAAATCAACATCAGAATTGTATCTATGACCCTAGAAGATCAAGCTTCTAATTGGCTGGTTTCATTGCATAATTGCCGCTCACCGGCACTGCGCGATTTCGATCGCTTCATGAATGCTCTTAGAAGGCGTTTTGAAGACCCCCGTGTTGAGAGGAAAGCAAAAATGAAACTAAAAAGTTTGCAGCAGGGGGACATGTCTATTCAGGCTTACACGCAGATTTTCCAGGAGCTATCAGTGTTTATGATTGGTTATAGTGAACAAGCCCTAATGGACATTTATGTTGAAGGGCTGAATAAAGATATTTATCAAACATGTGTGAACAGATTTCGCCCCGAAACTTTGAATGAATGGATAGATCTAGCTTCGGATGTCGAATTGGATCAAGCCCACTTGCAGGATCCAGTCCGCTTGGAGAAAAAAACACAAGAAGATAGCCCCAAATCTCACCCCCCTGCGAGGGAGAAACGCATGCAAAAGGGGGAGGGGAGAACAACCCAGCCTCGTTCAGGCAACTGTTATCGCTGTGGGAAGGAGGGGCACTGGGCAGACAAATGCCGATCAAGACCACCTCCACGCCCATTTTCTTCCTCGGACCGGAAACAGCCTAGGACGCCAACTGTGCGCGCCAAACCGGCTATGAGTGGGATGGAACCCATCAACCTCTCTGCTGACCAGCCCTCCCCAGGACCTGATGATTGGGAAGCGTCTTCAGACTCTTCTGACGACAACCTGGTGAGTCATCGCTCCGGGCCCCTTTATATTAATTTAATGCTTTTAGCTCCATCTACTGGACGTACATGCAATGTGCAGGCTCTCATTGACTCTGGTTGCTCAAAATGTCTCATAAGCCAAGACATCGTCTCTAAAATGGGTTTCCACCTTAAAACCTTGAAAACTCCCATAGCCTTTTGCCAAATGGATGGTTCTGTAGCTGGGGGCACCCCAGCATCTTTTATCACCGAACCAATTCATGTTTCTATAGGCACGGGCCATACTGAGACCATCAACTTTATTGTAACTGCCATTGCCGATAATGCTGTAATTTTGGGGGTAAATTGGCTTCGTAAATGGAATCCTCTGATAAACTGGAAGGAAGGTTGGGTACGCATACCTTTATCCCTCCCGGAACATACCTCTCTTCCATCAGAAACTGATCAGCCCCCGCAACATCACCCCCCCCCCATATTGAATCTGCTTCACCTTTATTGGAATTCCCATCACCCGAAGTCATACCAGGCGAGGAGAAAATTCCCAAAGAATATTGGGACCTAAAGGATGCTTTCAGTGAAAGATCTTGTGATTCCCTTCCTCCTCATAGGGCTACTGACTGTTCAATTGATTTTCTTCCTGGGGTTCAATTACCCAAACCTCGTATGTACTCAATGACCCCGCGGGAGATGGAGGAATTACGTAGATTCATCGATAAAAACCTTCAAAGGGGTTTCATTGAACCAGCTAGGCCCCGTGTAGCCGCTCCAATTATGTTTAGGGAAAAAAAAGATGGTACTCTAAGATTAATACAGGACTACTCATATCTCAACACCATTTGTGAACACAATATTTACCCCCTTCCGCTCATGAAGGACATGCTTGCTCACCTGGCTACCGGTAAGATTTTTACGAAGTTGGACTTACGTGAAGCCTATTACAGGGTCAGGATCAAAGAGGGGGACGAATGGAAAACAGCTTTTAACTGTCCGCTCGGATGTTTCCAATTCAAAGTCCTCCCTTTCGGTCTTCAAGGTGCCCCTTCAGTGTTTATGCAACTAATAAATGAGGTTCTCCACGAGCACCTTTACAAGGGAGTTATTGTTTACATTGATGACATCGTCGTCTACTCGCAAACACACGACGAGCACGTTAAACTAGTGCGCTCCGTATTGAATAAGTTGCGTTCCGCTGAACTTTATGCCAAACTCTCTAAGTGTGAGTTTCACCAGGAAAGAATTGACTATTTGGGTTACCGTATCTCCTCTGAGGGAATTGAAATGGATCCTGCTAAAGTCAAGGCAGTGACGGAGTGGGCCCCTCCCCGTACCCGTAAACAATTGCAAAGTTTTTTGGGATTTGCGAATTTTTACCGCCAATTTATTCCGTCATTCGCTGACATTGCCTTGCCCATTACAAACCTTCTGAAAACAAAAGGAGAAGGCAAGCCTCGTCCAGGAACCCCTCTCAAATGGACGATGGAATGTCAGGCCGCTTTCGAAAAGCTTAAACGGTTGTTTGCGGCTGAGCCTGTTCTTAAACACCCCGATGTGAATTCCCCATTTGTGATTCAAGCGGATGCTAGTGATGTCGCGGTGGGAGCAGTCCTGTTACAACTCAATCAACATGGCCAATTACAACCCTGTGCTTACACCTCTCGGAAACTCACTGCGTCCGAACGCGGTTGGGCGATTTGGGAAAAGGAGGCTTTTGCTGTTCGGTGGGCTCTCATGACTTGGCGACATTTTCTTGAGGGTGCCCCACTTCCTTTCGAGGTCTGGACGGACCATAAAAATTTGGAAGCTCTTACCTCCTCTCGGAAATTGTCCCCAAGGCAACTTCGTTGGGCTCACTATTTCCATCGTTTCAATTTCCACCTCAAATACATTCCTGGGGGCAAAAATTTCATGGCTGATGCGCTTTCCAGATTGCCACAATATGATGTGTCTAAGCTCACCATAGTACAACCGATAATGCCACTCACTTTACCTGCTACTCCAGTATCTACTGTAGCCCAAACTACTGTCCAAACTACTCCACCTGCTGACCTGATTGCTCGTATTAAGGATGAATTACTTACTGATGATTGGTATTCGACTCATTCAGGTGATTGTACTACCAGAGACGATCTTCCCTGGATTGGCTCTAAGATCTATGTTCCTGCTACATTACGTCCTTTTGTCTTGCAACGCGCACACGACTCACGTTTAGCTGGTCATTTCGGTTTCGTTAAAACTATTCATCTTATCAAGAGACAGTTCTGGTGGCCATCATTGAAGAAAGATGTTGAATCGTATATTGCCAGTTGCCCTGTATGTGCGGCTTCAAAACGTGCGCCGGGTAAGCCACAGGGTCTTCTCCAGTCTGTAGCTACGCCGGAAAGGCCTTGGAAGGAAATTTCAATGGACTTTATAGTTGATCTTCCGCCCAGTCAGGGTTATACCGTTATCTGGGTAGTTACCGATCTTTTTTCTAAACAAGTTCATTTTGTCCCCTGTACTAAAATTCCTTCTTCCAAATCTCTGGCCCGACTGTTCGTTTCCCATATCTATCGTTTTCATGGCGTCCCGCAACGCATCATCTCCGATAGAGGAACCCAATTTACTTCCCATTTTTGGAAGGAGTTTTTGAGACTGATTGGCTCCGCCCAAAGCTTAAGCTCCGCCTACCACCCTCAGACAAATGGATCTTGTGAAAGGGTTAATTCCGTTCTCGAACAGTACTTACGCTGCTTTATTAATTTTCAACAAGATGATTGGGCTGATCTTCTCATACATGCCGAAGTTGCGTATAATAACTCTGTTCACTCCAGTACGAATATGACCCCCTTTAAAATCATCTACGGACAGGACTTTGTACCCATACCCGAACTGCCTCACGACTCGCCGACGGTTCCCTCTTTAACTGAATGGTCCTCTAGACTGTCTTCTGTTTGGCCGGTTCTCCGGAAAACTTTGAACGATGCCCATGACTCGCACAAACTGTACGCTGATAAGAAACGAGCAGTCCCTCCCTCCTACAAAGTTGGTGATCAGGTTTATGTATCTACCAAAAATTTGGATAGCCCCCAAAAATGCAAGAAGCTGGGTCCCAAATTTGTTGGACCTTTCACGATCACCAAAATTATCAGCTCTGTGTCGGTCCGCTTGGATCTCCCCAAGACCTATCGGCGACTATACCCTGTATTCCATGTTCACTTACTGAAACCTGCTCGTACCTCCCATCTCCGCAAAAGATTGCCTGATACTCCTACACCTACCTTGGTGGATGGTCATCATCATTATGAGGTGCGAGACATTTTGGACTCCAGAATCCGCAGAAATAAAACTCAGTTCCTGGTCATGTGGAAAGATTTTCCCCCTTCTCACAACGAATGGGTGGATAAAGAGCATCTCAAAGCTCCTAAACTGGTACGCCAGTTTTATGCCAAGTATCCACACAAACCTTGACTCTTTTTCCTTCTCCTCTCTGTTGTTTTGTCTCTCCCTTCTTGTCTTTCAGGTGTAGCCTCTCGTATGCCTATTGCTGCCCTGGATTTCCCGCTGTTCCTGGAGGAGGTCCGGATGTCAGTCTCGCTAGTTCCTGCTTCGCTGCCATGGAAACGGGGAGGGTGGGGGGTTTGGGATGAGTGTGTTCTGCTGGTGGACAATGTTGATGGTTCGTGTTATCTCCTGTTTAACGGACCTGCATTCCAGGATGGTGAAGACCTGCCCACCTGATGTTGGAGATGGATGCATATTGGACAATGCACAGGGGGGGTTTGGGGATTGGGATGGGCTTAAGCTTAATACTTTCTGTTCGCGCCTAAACTATTCATTCTCAGCTTTACTTGGTCTGTACGCTATCGTAACTTAGTAAAAGGAGCCTTAACATTTCAAAATAATGTCTAAGTGTGGTCGTTCCTGAGTCAACGAAGAAACAGGCCTGACACCCCCTCTCTCTCTATCCCTCTACCTACCTACCTACCTACCTCCTGTATTTCTCCCCCACTCTCTCTATCCCTCTACCTACCTACCTACCTACCTACCTACCTACTTGCCTGCCTGCCTGCCTGCCTGCCTCCTGTATTTCTCCCCCTCTCTCTCTATCCCTCTACCTTCCTACCTACCTACCTACCTCCTGTATTTCTCCCCCTCTCTCTCTATCCCTCTACCTACCTACCTACCTACCTACCTACCTACCCACCTACCTAACTACCTATCTTCCTGCCTCCTGTATTTCTCACCCTCTGTCTCTATCCCTCTACCTATCTACCTACCTAGCTACCTACCTAGCTACCTACCTACCTACCTACCTACATACTTGCCTGCCTGCCTGCCTGCCTGCCTCCTGTATTTCTCCCCCCTCTCTCTATCCCTCTAACTACCTACCTACCTACCTACCTACCTACCTACCCACCTACCTAACTACCTATCTTCCTGCCTCCTGTATTTCTCCCCCCCTCTCTCTATCCCTCTACCTACCTACCTACCTACCTACCTACCTACCTACCTACCTACCTACCCACGTACCTAACTACCTATCTTCCTGCCTCCTGTATTTCTCACCCTCTGTTTCTATCCCTCTACCTACCTACCTACCTACCTACCTACCTACCTACCTACCTACCTACCTACCTATCTCCTGTATTTCTCCCTCTCTCTCTCTCCCTCTACCTACCTAACTACCTCCTGTATTTCTCCCTCTCTCTCTATCCCTCTACCTACCTGCCTGCCTACCTACCTGCCTCCTGTATTTCTTCCCCGTCTATCCCGCTAGCTAGCTACCTACCTACCTACCTACCTACCCACCCACCTCCCTACTTCCCTCCCTCCCTCCTGTATTTCTGTTCTCTCTCTATTCCTCTACCTACCTACCTACCTCCTGTATTTCTCCCCCCTCTCTCTATCCATCTACCTACCAACCTACATACCTACTTGACTACCTCCTGTATTTCTCACCCTCTTTCTCTATCCCTCTACCTACCTACCTACCTACCTACCTGCCTGCCTCCTGTATTTCTCACCCTCTCTCTCTATCCCTCTACCTACCTACCTACCTACCTACCTACCTACCTACCTACCTACCTGCCTCCTGTATTTCTCCCCCTCTCTATCTCTCTACCTAACTATATACCTAACTACTGTATTTCTCCCTCTCTCTATCCCTCTACCTACCTACCTACCTACCTACCTACCTACCTACCCTCTTTATTTCTCCTTCTCTCTCTCTCTATACCTCTACCTACCTACCTACCTACCTACCTACCTACCCACCTACCTAATTACCTACCTTCCAGCCACCTGTATTTCTCACCCTCTCTCTCTATCCCTCTACCTAACTACCTACCTACCTACCTACCTCCTGTTCCCCCCCTCTCTCTCTATCTCTCTACCTACCTACCTACCTACCTACCCACCCACCTACCTACTTACCTACCTACCTACCTCCTGTATTTCTCCTTCTCTCTCTTTATCTCTTTACATACCTACCTACCTACCTACCTACCTACCTACCTACCTACCTACCTACCTACCTACCTCATGTATTTCTCCCTCTCTCTCTATCCCTCTACCTATCTCCTGTATTTCTCCCCCCTCTCTCTATCCCTCTACCTACCTACCTACCTACCTACCTACCTACCTACCTACCTACCCACCTACCTAACTACCTACCTACCTTGCTGCCTCCTGTATTTCTCACCCTCTCTCTCTATCCCTCTACCTACCTACCCTCCCACCTACCTACCTACGTACCTGCCTGCCTCCTGTATTTCTCCCCCCTCTCTCTATCCCTCTACCTACCTACCCTCCCACCTACCTACCTACCTACCTGCCTACCTCCTGTATTTCTCCCCCTCTCTATCCCTCTACCTAACTACCTAACTACCTCCTGTTATTCTCCCTCTCTCTCTATCTCTCTACCTACCTACCTACCTACCTACCTACCTACCTACCTAACTACCTACCTACCCACCTCCTGTATTTCTCCCCCTCTCTCTCTATCCCTCTACCTACCTACCTACCTACCTCCTGTATTTCTCCCCCACTCTCTCTATCCCTCTACCTACCTACCTACCTACCTACCTACCTACCTACCTACCTACTTGCCTGCCTGCCTGCCTGCCTCCTGTATTTCTCCCCCTCTCCCTCTATCCCTCTACCTTCCTACCTACCTACCTACCTCCTGTATTTCTCCCCCTCTCTCTCTATCCCTCTACCTACCTACCTACCTACCTACCTACCCACCTACCTAACTACCTATCTTCCTGCCTCCTGTATTTCTCACCCTCTGTCTCTATCCCTCTACCTATCTACCTACCTAGCTACCTACCTAGCTACCTACCTACCTACCTACCTACATACTTGCCTGCCTGCCTGCCTGCCTGCCTCCTGTATTTCTCCCCCCCTCTCTCTATCCCTCTAACTACCTACCTACCTACCTACCTACCTACCTACCTACCTACCTACCTACCCACCTACCTAACTACCTATCTTCCTGCCTCCTGTATTTCTCCCCCTCTCTCTCTATCCCTCTACCTACCTACCTACCTACCTACCTACCTACCTACCTACCTACCTACCTACCTACCTACCTACCTACCTACCCACGTACCTAACTACCTATCTTCCTGCCTCCTGTATTTCTCACCCTCTGTTTCTATCCCTCTACCTACCTACCTACCTACCTACCTACCTACCTACCTACCTACCTATCTCCTGTATTTCTCCCTCTCTCTCTCTCCCTCTACCTACCTAACTACCTCCTGTATTTCTCCCTCTCTCTCTATCCCTCTACCTACCTGCCTGCCTACCTACCTGCCTCCTGTATTTCTTCCCCGTCTATCCCGCTAGCTACCTACCTACCTACCTACCTACCTACCTACCTACCTACCTACCTACCTACCCACCTCCCTACTTCCCTCCCTCCCTCCTGTATTTCTGTTCTCTCTCTATTCCTCTACCTACCTACCTACCTCCTGTATTTCTCCCCCCCTCTCTCTATCCATCTACCTACCAACCTACATACCTACTTGACTACCTCCTGTATTTCTCACCCTCTTTCTCTATCCCTCTACCTACCTACCTACCTACCTACCTACCTACCTACCTGCCAACCTCCTGTATTTCTCACCCTCTCTCTCTATCCCTCTACCTACCTACCTACCTACCTACCTACCTACCTACCTACCTACCTACCTGCCTCCTGTATTTCTCCCCCTCTCTATCTCTCTACCTAACTATATACCTAACTACTGTATTTCTCCCTCTCTCTATCCCTCTACCTACCTACCTACCTACCTACCTACCTACCCTTTTTATTTCTCCTTCTCTCTCTCTCTATACCTCTACCTACCTACCTACCTACCTACCTACCCACCTACCTAATTACCTACCTTCCAGCCACCTGTATTTCTCACCCTCTCTCTCTATCCCTCTACCTAACTACCTAACTACCTACCTACCTCCTGTATTTCTCCCCCTGTCTATCCCTTTACCTAACTACCTACCTACCTCCTGTTCCCCCCCTCTCTCTCTATCTCTCTACCTACCTACCTACCTACCTACCCACCCACCTACCTACTTACCTACCTACCTCCTGTATTTCTCCTTCTCTCTCTCTATCCCTTTACATACCTACCTACCTCCTGTTTTTCTCCCTCTCTCTCTCTCTCTCTCTCTACCTACCTACCTACCTACCTATCTACCTACCTACCTACCTACCTTCTGTATTTCTCCCTCTCCCTCTATCCCTTTCCTTTCCTACCGACCTACCTACCTGCCTGCCTCCTGTATTTCTCACTCTCTCTCTCTATCCCTCTACCTACCTACCTACCTACCTACCTACCTACCTACCTACCTACCTACCTACCTACCTACCTACCTACCTACCTACCTCCTGTATTTCTCCTTCTCTCTCTCAATCCCTCTACCTACCTACCTACCTCCTGTATTTTTCCGTCCCTCTCTCTATCCCTCTCTCTATCCCTCTACCTACCTACCTACCTACCTACCTACCTACCTACCTACCTACCTACCTACCTACATACTGTATTTCTCCCACTCTCTATGCCTCTACCTACCTCCCTACCTCCTGTATTTCTGACCCTCTCTCTCTCTCCCTCTACCTACCTACCTACCTACCTCCTGTATTTCTCCCCCCCTCTCTCTATCCCTCTACCTACCTACCCACCTACCTAACTACCTACCTAACTCTCTCCTGTATTTCTGACGCTCTCTCTCTCTCCCTCTACCTACCTACCTACCTACCTACCTCCTGTATTTCTCCCCCCTCTCTCTATCCCTCTACCTAACTAAATACCTACCTCCTGTTTTTATCCCTCTCTCTCTCTATCTCTCTACCTACCTACCTACCTACCTACCTACCTACCTACCTACCTACCTACCTATCTCCTGTATTTGTCCCTCTCTCTCTCTCCCTCTACCTACCTAACTAACTCCTGTATTTCTCCCTCTCTCTCTATCCCTCTACCTACCTGCCTGCCTACCTAACTGCCTCCTGTATTTCTTCCCCGTCTATCCCGCTAGCTACCTACCTACCTACCTACCCACCTCCCTACTTCCCTCCCTCCCTCCTGTATTTCTGTTCTCTCTCTATTCCATCTACCTACCTACCTACATACCTACTTGCCTACCTCCTGTATTTCTCACCCTCTCTCTCTATCCCTCTACCTACCTACCTACCTACCTACCTACCTACCTACCTACCTACCTACCTACCTACCTATCTCCTGTATTTCTCCCTCTCTCTCTCTCCCTCTACCTACCTAACTACCTCCTGTATTTCTCCCTCTCTCTCTATCCCTCTACCTACCTGCCTGCCTACCTACCTGCCTCCTGTATTTCTTCCCCGTCTATCCCGCTAGCTACCTACCTACCTACCTACCTACCCACCTCCCTACTTCCCTCCCTCCCTCCTGTATTTCTGTTCTCTCTCTATTCCTCTACCTACCTACCTACCTCCTGTATTTCTCCCCCCCTCTCTCTATCCATCTACCTACCAACCTACATACCTACTTGACTACCTCCTGTATTTCTCACCCTCTTTCTCTATCCCTCTACCTACCTACCTACCTACCTACCTGCCAACCTCCTGTATTTCTCACCCTCTCTCTCTATCCCTCTACCTACCTACCTACCTACCTACCTACCTACCTGCCTCCTGTATTTCTCCCCCTCTCTATCTCTCTACCTAACTATATACCTAACTACTGTATTTCTCCCTCTCTCTATCCCTCTACCTACCTACCTACCTACCTACCTACCTACCCTCTTTATTTCTCCTTCTCTCTCTCTCTATACCTCTACCTACCTACCTACCTACCTACCTACCCACCTACCTAATTACCTACCTTCCAGCCACCTGTATTTCTCACCCTCTCTCTCTATCCCTCTACCTAACTACCTAACTACCTACCTACCTCCTGTATTTCTCCCCCTGTCTATCCCTTTACCTAACTACCTACCTACCTCCTGTTCCCCCCCCTCTCTCTATCTCTCTACCTACCTACCTACCTACCTACCCACCCACCTACCTACTTACCTACCTACCTCCTGTATTTCTCCTTCTCTCTCTCTATCCCTTTACATACCTACCTACCTCCTGTTTTTCTCCCTCTCTCTCTCTCTCTCTCTACCTACCTACCTACCTACCTATCTACCTACCTACCTACCTACCTACCTACCTTCTGTATTTCTCCCTCTCCCTCTATCCCTTTCCTTTCCTACCGACCTACCTACCTGCCTGCCTCCTGTATTTCTCACTCTCTCTCTCTATCCCTCTACCTACCTACCTACCTACCTACCTACCTACCTACCTACCTACCTACCTACCTACCTACCTACCTACCTCCTGTATTTCTCCTTCTCTCTCTCAATCCCTCTACCTACCTACCTACCTCCTGTATTTTTCCGTCCCTCTCTCTATCCCTCTCTCTATCCCTCTACCTACCTACCTACCTACCTACCTACCTACCTACCTACCTACCTACCTACCTACCTACATACATACTGTATTTCTCCCACTCTCTATGCCTCTACCTACCTCCCTACCTCCTGTATTTCTGACCCTCTCTCTCTCCCTCTACCTACCTACCTACCTACCTCCTGTATTTCTCCCCCCCTCTCTCTATCCCTCTACCTACCTACCCACCTACCTAACTACCTACCTAACTCTCTCCTGTATTTCTGACGCTCTCTCTCTCTCCCTCTACCTACCTACCTACCTACCTACCTACCTACCTACCTACCTACCTACCTCCTGTATTTCTCCCCCCTCTCTCTATCCCTCTACCTAACTAAATACCTACCTCCTGTTTTTATCCCTCTCTCTCTCTATCTCTCTACCTACCTACCTACCTACCTACCTACCTATCTCCTGTATTTGTCCCTCTCTCTCTCTCCCTCTACCTACCTAACTAACTCCTGTATTTCTCCCTCTCTCTCTATCCCTCTACCTACCTGCCTGCCTACCTAACTGCCTCCTGTATTTCTTCCCCGTCTATCCCGCTAGCTACCTACCTACCTACCTACCCACCTCCCTACTTCCCTCCCTCCCTCCTGTATTTCTGTTCTCTCTCTATTCCATCTACCTACCTACCTACATACCTACTTGCCTACCTCCTGTATTTCTCACCCTCTCTCTCTATCCCTCTACCTACCTACCTACCTACCTACCTACCTACCTACCTACCTACCTACCTACCTACCTACCTCATGTATTTCTCCCCCTCTCTCTATCCCCCTACCTACCTACCTACCTCCTATATTTCTCCCTCTCTCTCTCTATCCCTCTACCTACCTACCTACCCACCTACCTACCTACCTTCCTGCCTACCTCCTGTATTTCTCCCCCTCTCTATCCCTCTACCTAACTACCTACCTACCTCCTGTTATTCTCCCTCTCTCTGTATCTCTCTACCTACCTACCTACCTACCTACCTACCTGCCTGCCTGCCTGCCTGCCTGCCTGCCTGCCTGCCTGCCTGCCTGCATCCTGTATTTCTCACCCTCTCTCTCTATCCCTCTACCTACCTACCTACCTCCTGTATTTCTCCCTTGTTCTCTCTCCCTCTACCTACCTACCTACCACCTGTATTTCTCCCCCCTCTCTCTATCCCTCTACCTAACTACCTCCCTCCCTCCTCTTTTTCTCCTTCTCTCTCTCTATCTCTCTACCTACCTACCTACCCACCCACCTACCTACCTATCTCCTGTATTTCTCCCTCTCGCTCTCTCCCTCTACCTACCTACCTACCTAACTACCTAACTACCTACCTACCTTCCTGCCTCCTGTATTTCTCACCGTCTCTCTCTATCCCTCTACCTACCTACCTACCCACCTACCTACCTACCTTCCTGCCTGCCTCCTGTATTTCTCACCCTCTCTCTGTATCCCTGTTCCTACCTACCTAACTACCTACCTACCTCCTGTATTTCTCACCCTCTCTCTCTATCCCTCTACCTACCTACCTAACTACCTACCTACCTCCTGTTTTTCTCCCCCCCTCTCTCTGTCTATCTACCAACCTACCTACCCACCCACCTACCTACCTACCTAACTCTCTCCTGTATTTCTCCCTCTCTCTCTCTCTACCTACCTACCCACCCACCCACCCACCCACCCACCCACCTACCTACCTACCTACCTACCTACCGACCTATCTCCTGTATTTCTCCCTCTCTCTCTCCCTGTACCTACCTACCTACCTCATGTATTTCTCCCCCCTCTCTCTATCCCCCTACCTACCTACCTACCTCCTATATTTCTCCCTCTCTCTCTATCCCTCTACCTACCTACCCTCCCACCTACCTACCTACCTGTCTGCCTCCTGTATTTCTCCCCCCTCTCTCTATCCCTCTACCTACCTACCCTCCCACCTACCTACCTACCTACCCACCTACCTACCTACCTTCCTGCCTACCTCCTGTATTTCTCCCCCTCTCTATCCCTCTACCTAACTACCTACCTACCTCCTGTTATTCTCCCTCTCTCTGTATCTCTCTACCTACCTACCTACCTACCTACCTGCCTGCCTGCCTGCCTGCCTGCCTGCCTGCCTGCCTGCCTGCATCCTGTATTTCTCACCCTCTCTCTCTATCCCTCTACCTACCTACCTACCTCCTGTATTTCTCCCTCGTTCTCTCTCCCTCTACCTACCTACCTACCACCTGTATTTCTCCCCCCTCTCTCTATCCCTCTACCTAACTACCTCCCTCCCTCCTCTTTTTCTCCTTCTCTCTCTCTATCTCTCTACCTACCTACCTACCCACCCACCTACCTACCTATCTCCTGTATTTCTCCCTCTCGCTCTCTCCCTCTACCTACCTACCTACCTAACTACCTAACTACCTACCTACCTTCCTGCCTCCTGTATTTCTCACCGTCTCTCTCTATCCCTCTACCTACCTACCTACCCACCTACCTACCTACCTTCCTGCCTGCCTCCTGTATTTCTCACCCTCTCTCTGTATCCCTGTTCCTACCTACCTAACTACCTACCTACCTACCTCCTGTATTTCTCACCCTCTCTCTCTATCCCTCTACCTACCTACCTAACTACCTACCTACCTCCTGTTTTTCTCCCCCCCTCTCTCTGTCTATCTACCAACCTACCTACCCACCCACCTACCTACCTACCTAACTCTCTCCTGTATTTCTCCCTCTCTCTCTCTCTACCTACCTACCCACCCACCCACCCACCCACCCACCCACCCACCTACCTACCTACCTACCGACCTATCTCCTGTATTTCTCCCTCTCTCTCTCCCTGTACCTACCTACCTACCTCATGTATTTCTCCCCCCTCTCTCTATCCCCCTACCTACCTACCTACCTCCTATATTTCTCCCTCTCTCTCTATCCCTCTACCTACCTACCCTCCCACCTACCTACCTACCTGTCTGCCTCCTGTATTTCTCCCCCCTCTCTCTATCCCTCTACCTACCTACCCTCCCACCTACCTACCTACCTACCTACCTACCTACCTACCTGCCTATCTCCTGTATTTCTCACCCTCTCTCTCTATCCCTCTACCTACCTACCTAACTACCTACCTACCTCCTGTTTTTCTCCCCCCCTCTCTCTGTCTATCTACCAACCTACCTACCCACCCACCTACCTACCTACCTAACTCTCTCCTGTATTTCTCCCTCTCTCTCTCTCTCTACCTACCAACCTACCTAACTACCTACCTTCCTGCCTCCTGTATTTCTCACCCTCTGTCTCTATCCCTCTACCTACCTACCTACCTACCTACCTACCTGCCTGCCTACCTACCTACCTACCTACCTACCTACCTACCTATCTCCTGTATTTCTCCCTCTCTCTCTCTCCCTCTACCTACCTAACTACCTCCTGTATTTCTCCCTCTCTCTCTCTATCCCTCTACCTACCTACCTACCTACCTACCTACCTACCTCCTATATTTCTCCCTCTCTCTCTATCCCTCTACCTACCTACCTACCTACCTACCTACCTACCTACCTACCTACCTACCTACCTACCTCCTGTATTTCTCCTTCTCTCTCTCTATACCTCTACCTACCTACCTTCCTACCTACCAACCTACCTAACTACCTACCTTCCTGCCTCCTGTATTTCTCACCCTCTGTCTCTATCCCTCTTCCCACCTACCTAACTACCTACCTACCTCCTGTATTTCTCACCCTCTCTCTCTATCCCTCTACCTACCTACCTAACTACCTACCTACCTCCTGTTTTTCTCCCCCCCTCTCTCTCTGTCTACCTACCTACCTACCTACCTACCTACCTACCTACCTACCTACCTACCTACCTACCTATCTCCTGTATTTCTCCCTCTCTCTCTCCCTCTACCTACCTACCTACCTCATGTATTTCTCCCTCTCTCTCTATCCTTCTACCTACCTACCTACCTCCTGTGTTTCTCCCCCCTCTCTCTATCCCTCTACCTACCTACCTACCTACCTACCTACCTACCTACCTACCTACCTACCTACCTTCCTGCCTGCCTCCTGTATTTCTCACCCTCTCTCTGTATCCCTCTTCCTACCTACCTACCTACCCACCTACCTAACTACCTACCTTCCTGCCTCCTGTATTTCTCACCCTCTCTCTCTATCCCTCTACCTACCTACCCTCCCACCTACCTACCTACCTACCTACCTGCCTCCTGTATTTTTCCCCCCTCTCTCTATCCCTCTACCTACCTACCTACCCACCTACCTACCTACCTTCCTGCCTGCCTCCTGTATTTCTCACCCTCTCTCTGTATCCCTCTTCCTACCTACCTACCTACCCACCTACCTAACTACCTACCTTCCTGCCTCCTGTATTTCTCACCCTCTCTCTCTATCCCTCTACCTACCTACCCTCCCACCCACCTACCTACCTACCTGCCTGCCTCCTGTATTTCTCCCCCCCTCTCCCTATCCCTCTACCTACCTACCCTCCCACCTACCTACCTACCTACCTCATGTATTTCTCCCTCTCTCTCTATCCCTCTACCTACCTACCTACCTCCTGTGTTTCTCCCCCCTCTCTCTATCCCTCTACCTACCTACCTACCTACCTACCTACCTACCTTCCTGCCTGCCTCCTGTATTTCTCACCCTCTCTCTGTATCCCTCTTCCTACCTACCTACCTACCCACCTACCTAACTCCTGTATTTCTCACCCTCTCTCTCTATTCCTCTACCTACCTACCCTCCCACCTACCTACCTACCTACCTACCTGCCTACCTCCTGTATTTCTCCCCTCTCTCTCTATCCCTCTACCTACCTACCTACCTACCTACCTACCTACCTCCTGTATTTCTCCCCCTCTCTCTCTATCCCTCTACCTACCTACCTACCTACCTACCTACCTACCTACCTACCCACCTACCTAACTACCTATCTTCCTGCCTCCTGTATTTCTCACCCTCTGTCTCTATCTGTCAGGCCTGTTTCTTCGAGTACTTAAGAAAGAACACGCTTAAACATTATTTGAAATGAATAAGGCTACTTTTACTAAGTAACGACAGTGAACAGACCAAGTAAAGCAGAGAGTGAATAGTTTAGGCGCGAACATAGAGTATTAAGCTTAAGCCCATCCCAATCCCTCACCCCCCCCCTTAGCATTGTCCAATATACTTTCTTCTCCACCATCAGGTGGGCAGGTCATCACGAGCATGGAATGCGGGACCGTTAGCCGAGAGATAACACCAGCCGTCAACATCTTCCACCAGCAGAACAATTGCATCCCGGCGCCCCACCCTCCCCGTTGCCATGGCAGCTAAGCAGAACTAGCGAAGGCTGACATCCGGACCTCCTCCAAGAGCAGCGAGAAATCCCGGACGCATCGCAGAAAACGAGATGCTAGACCTGTAAAACAGACAAAAAAAAACAAAACAACATATAGGAGAGAGGGAAAGGGTCAAGGTTTGTGTGGATACTTGGCATAAAACTGGCGTACCAGCTTAGGAGCTTTGAGATGCTCTTTATCCACCCATTCGTTGTGAGAAGGGGGAAAGTCTTTCCACATGACTAAGAACTGAGTTTTATTCCGACGGACTCTGGAATCTAAAATGTCATGAACTTCATAATGCTGGTGCCCGTCCACCATTGTAGGCGCAGGGGTGTCAGGAAAAGGTTTGCGGAGATGCGAAGTGCGTTCAGGTTTTAATAAGTGAACATGGAATACTGGATACAGGCGCCGGTAGGTCTTTGGAGATCCAAACGGACGGATACAGAACTGATGATTTTTGTTATGGTAAATGGACCAACAAATTTGGGGCCCAGTTTCTTGCATTTTTGCGGGCTATCCAAATGCTTTGTAGACACATAAACCCTATCACCAACTTTGTAGGCCGGGGGGACTGCCCGTTTCTTGTCAGCATATAATTTATGTGATTGATGAGCATCGTTCAAAGTCTTTCGTATGATTGGCCAAACTGAAGACAGCCTGGAGGACCAATCGGCCAAAGAGGGAACTGTCGGTGAGTCATGAGGCAATTCGGGGATGGGTACAAAGTCCTGTCCATAGATGATTTTAAAAGGGGTCATATTCGTACTGGAGTGAACAGAGTTATTATAGGCCACTTCGGCATGTATCAGGAGATCAGCCCAATCATCCTGTTGAAAATTGATAAAACAACGTAAGTATTGTTCCAAAACGGAATTGGCCCTCTCACAAGAGCCATTCGTCTGGGGATGGTAGGAGGAGCTTAAGCCTTGGGCGGAGCCAATCAGCCTCAAAAATTCCTTCCAAAAGAGAGACGTAAATTGAGTGCCTCTGTCTGAAATGATACGCTGGGGAACCCCATGAAAACGGTAAATATGGTTAACGAATAACCGAGCCAAAGATTTGGAAGACGGAATCTTCGAACAGGGGACAAAATGAACCTGCTTGGAGAAGAGATCTGTAACAACCCAAATGACGGTATAGCCTTGACTGGGTGGAAGGTCAACTATAAAGTCCATCGAAATTTCCTTCCAAGGTACCTCTGGCGTCGCCACGGACTGGAGAAGGCCATGTGGTTTTCCCGGCGCACGTTTAGACGCAGCACAAACAGGACAACTGGCAATATACGATTCAACATCCTTCTTTAGTGAGGGCCACCAGAATTGTCGTTTAACAAGGTGTACAGTTTTAACGAAACCGAAATGGCCTGCCAGACGTGAGTCGTGTGCGCGTTGCAATACAAAAGGTCGTATAGTACTAGGGACATAGATTTTGGAACCAATCCAGGGAAGATCGTCCCTAATAGTACAATCACCTGAATGTGCGGAATACCATTCATCAGTTATCAGTTCATTCTTAATATGAGCAATCAGGTCAGCAGGTGGAGCAGTTTGGACTGCGGAATGGCTTCTAGTAGATACAGGAGAAGCAGGCAAAGTAAGTGGCATGATGGGCTGTACAATTGTAAGTTTAGAAACATCGTATTGTGGAAGTCTGGAGAGGGCATCAGCCATGAAATTCTTTCCACCAGGAATATATTTAAGATGGAAATTGAAGCGATGGAAGTAGTGTGCCCAGCGAAGTTGTCTCGGGGACAATTTACGAGAGGAGGTGAGAGCCTCCAAATTCTTATGGTCCGTCCAGACCTCAAACGGATGGGGAGCACCCTCAAGAAAATGACGCCAAGTCATGAGAGCCCAACGAACAGCAAAAGCTTCCTTTTCCCAAATGGCCCATCCGCGCTCGGTTGTGGAGAGTTTGCGAGAGGTGTAGGCACAAGGTTGCAATTGGCCATGGTGGTTGAGTTGTAACAAGACTGCACCCACAGCGACATCACTAGCATCCGCTTGAACTACAAACGGGGAGGTAACATCGGGATGTTTAAGGACTGGTTCAGCCGCAAATAAACGTTTAAGCTTTTCGAAAGCGGCTTGACATTCCATTGTCCATTTGAGGGGAGTTCCTGGCCGAGGTTTACCCTCACCCTTCGTTTTAAGAAGGTTTGTAATGGGCAAGGCAATGTTAGCGAATGACGGAATAAATTGGCGGTAAAAGTTTGCAAATCCCAAAAAACTTTGGAGTTGTTTACGAGTTCGGGGAGGAGCCCACTCTGTCACCGCCTTAACCTTTGCAGGATCCATCTCAATTCCTTCAGAAGAAATGCGGTAACCCAAATAATCAATTTTTTCTTGGTGAAACTCACATTTGGACAATTTCGCGTATAGCTCAGCGGAACAGAGTTTTTGAAGGACAGAACGGACCAGTTTAACATGTTCGTCGTGTGTTTGTGAGTAAACAATGATGTCATCAATATAAACTAAAACTCCCTTGTAAAGGTGCTCGTGGAGAACTTCATTGATTAGTTGCATAAACACAGAAGGAGCACCCTGAAGACCAAAGGGGAGGACCTTAAATTGAAAACATCCAAGAGGACAGTTAAAAGCGGTTTTCCATTCGTCCCCCTCTTTAATCCTGACCCTATAATAGGCTTCACGCAAGTCCAGTTTAGTAAAAATCTTGCCAGTAGCCAGGTGAGAAAGCATGTCTTTCATAAGTGGGAGTGGGTAGACGTTGTGTTCGCAAATGGTGTTGAGATAAGAGTAATCTTGCACTAATCTAAGAGTGCCATCTTTCTTTTCCCTAAACATAACAGGTGCAGCTACTCGTGGCCTAGCTGGCTCAATGAAACCCCTTTGAAGATTTTTATCGATGAACTTACGTAACTCCTCCATCTCCCGTGGAGTCATGGAGTAAAGGCGAGGTTTTGGCAACTGCACCCCAGGGAGGAAATCAATTGAACAATCAGTAGCTCTATGAGGAGGAAGTGAATCACAAGATTTCTCACTGAAAGCCTCCTTTAGGTCCCAATATTCCTTGGGAATCTTCTCCTCGCCGGGTATGAATTCAGGAGAAGGAAGAGCCAATAAGGGGCCAGCGGGTTCAGTCACAGGGGCTGAGTTACTGGGTGGAAAGTGATTGTCCTCTGATGGTAGAGAGGTATGTTCAGGTAATAACAAGGGTATGCGTACCCAACCCTCTTTCCAATTAATTAGCGGATTCCATTTACGAAGCCAATTGACCCCCAAAATGACAGCATTTTCAGAAATGGCAGTCACAATGAAATTGATGGTCTCAGTATGAGCTGTGCCAATAGAGACATGAATTGGTTCGGTGATAAAAGATGCCGGGGCTCCCCCTGCTACAGAACCATCCATTTGGCAAAAGGCTATGGGAGTTTTCAGGGTTTTTAAGTGAAAACCCATGGAAGAGACTAGGTCTTGGCTTATGAGGCACTTTGAGCAGCCAGAATCAATGAGGGCTTGCACATCGCAAGTACGTCCAGTAGATGGAGCCAAAAGCTTTAAATTAATATAAAGGGGACCGGAACGGTGACTCACCAAATTGTCGTCAGAAGAATTCGAAGACGCCTCCCAGTCATCAGGGTGGGTGCTGGGCTGGTAAGTTGAGAGGTTCAGAGGCTCCACCCCGCTCATTGCCGGTCTACTGCGCACGTTCGGAGTTTTTGGAGGCCTTTCTTTTCCCTCCGAAGAGGAATGTGGGCGTGGAGGTTGCCTTGATCTGCATTTGTCTGCCCAATGCCCCTCCTTTCCACAACGATAACAATTCCCTGTACGAGGTTGAGATGATTTCCACCACCCCCCCTCTGCATGTGGGAATCTTTTTCTGGGGACCGAGGCTTGAGGCTTTCCCTTGGTGGTTTTTTCTCAAGACGGACTGGATCTTGTAAGTGGGCTTGATCCAGTTCAACATCACCAGCGAGGTCTATCCAATCATTTAAGGTTTCGGGACGGAACGTGTTCACGCAGGTTTGATAAATGTCCTTATTTAGCCCCTCAGTATATAAATCCATCAAAGCCTGGTCACTATAACCGGTCATAAATACGGATAATTCCTGAAAAATCTGCGTGTATTCCTGGACCGACATATTCCCCTGATGCAAGTTTTTCATTCTCATTTTGGCTTTCCTTTCAACACGGGGGTCTTCAAAACGCCTTCTAAGAGCATTCATAAAACGATCGAAATCCCGCAGCACGGGTGAGCGGCTATTATGCAAGGAAACCAGCCATTGGGAAGCTTTATCCTCCAGAGCCATTGAGACAATTCTAATTTTGATTTCATCTTCTAAATCAACTGCGTAAAACTGCACGAAATTATCGACGTGAATTAGAAAAAATGCCAGTTTGTCGGCACTACCGTCGTATTTAACACCCGGGGGGGGAGTTTTGCAAGCCGACGGGGGGAGGTGGGTCGGGCTTCTCTCCGCAATTCCCTGCTGGCTCGGGGAGGGGGGATGGTGTTGAGCTTCTGCTTTCCTTGGCAGCTGCTGAATACGTTTCTTTTAGCTGTCTGCGTTCCTGCTCCCTCCCCCAGAGTTTATCCAAGGTCTCCCGCTTCTCGTCTGCCTGGCGAAGCAGTTCTTGGGCCATCTCTTTTAACTCCCTTTCTTCTCTTAAGAGCTCCGGAATGACTGTCTTGGGGGAAGGGCGACGCCTGGTGACGTTAATTCCAGGGCCTAGTCCTCCAGTCATTCCCACCCCTTCAGACCAGCGTTTAGGTTTGGCTGAATCTTCGGCTGGCAGATTCAGATCTAGGCCGGCTAAACAATCCAACACTGACCTCGTATCTTCAGTTTGAACAGGAAGGTTTGATGCCTCTGCTCCCATATCAGTTTCAGGCAGAACCTCCACCAACGGAAGCTCCTCTTTTGCAGGGTCCGACATCAGGTGTGGTTTATTTATTGACTCTCTGCTTTTTGTCAGGCCTGTTTCTTCGAGTACTTAAGAAAGAACACGCTTAAACATTATTTGAAATGAATAAGGCTACGTTTACTAAGTAACGACAGTGAACAGACCAAGTAAAGCAGAGAGTGAATAGTTTAGGCACGAACATAGAGTATTAAGCTTAAGCCCATCCCAATCCCTCACCCCCCCCCTTAGCATTGTCCAATATACTTTCTTCTCCACCATCAGGTGGGCAGGTCATCACGAGCATGGAATGCGGGACCGTTAGCCAAGAGATAACACCAGCCGTCAACATCTTCCACCAGCAGAACAATTGCATCCCAGCGCCCCACCCTCCCCGTTGCCATGGCAGCTAAGCAGAACTAGCGAAGGCTGACACTATCCCCCTACCTACCTACCTACCTACCTACCTACCTACCTACCTATCTCCTGTATTTCTCCCTCCCTCTCTCTCCCCCTACCTACCTAACTACCTCCTGTATTTCTCCCTCTCTCTCTATCCCTCTACCTACCTGCCTGCCTACCTATCTGCCTCCTGTATTTCTTCCCCGTCTATCCCGCTACCTACCTACCTACCTACCTACCTACCTACCTACCTACCTCCTGTATTTCTCCCCCTATCTCTCTATCCCTCTACCTACCTACCTACCTCCTGTATTTCACCCCCTCTCTCTCTATCCCTCTACTTACCTACCTACCTACCTACCTACCTCCCTACCTCCCTACCTCCCTACCTCCCTACCTCCCTACCTCCCTACCTCCCTACCTCCTGTATTTCTCCTTCTCTCTCTCTATACCTCTACCTACCTACCATCCTACCTACCTACCTACCTACCTACCTACCTGCCTGCCTGCCTGCCTGCCTGCCTGCCTGCCTGCCTGCCTGCCTGCCTGCCTGCCTCCGGTATTTCTCCCCCCCTCTCTCTATCCCTCTACCTTCCTACCTACCTACCTACCTACCTACCTACCTACCTACCTACCTACCTACCTACCTACCTACCTACCTACCTACCACCTATATTTCTCCCTCTCTTTCTCTATCCCTCTACCTACCTACCTACCTACCTACCTACCTACCTACCTACCTACCGACCTACCTACCTACCTACGTGCCTGCCTCCTGTATTTCTCTCTCTCTCTCTCTATATCCCTCTACCTACCTACGTACCTACCTACCTCCTGTTATTCTCCCTCTCTCTCTCTCTCTCTCTATCTACCTACCTACCTTCTGTATTTCTCCCTCTCCCTCTATCCCTTTCCTTTCCTACCGACCTACCTACCTTCCTGCCTCCTGTATTTCTCACCCTCTCTCTCTATCCCTCTACCTACCTACCTAACTACCTACCTACCTCCTGTTTTTCTCCCCCCCTCTCTCTCTGTCTATCTACGAACCTACCTACCCACCCACCTACCTACCTACCTAACTCTCTCCTGTATTTCTCCCTCTCTCTCTATCCTTCTACCTACCTAGCTATCTCCTGTATTTCTCCCCCCTCTCTCTATCCCTCTACCTAACTACCTACCTACCTCCTGTTTTTCTCCCTCTCTCTCTCTCTCTCTCTACATACCTACCCACCTAGCTACCTACCTATCTCCAGGATTTCTCCCTCTCTCTCTCCCTCTACCTACCTACCTACCTCATGTATTTCTCCCCCCTCTCTCTATCCCCCTACCTACCTACCTACCTCCTATATTTCTCCCTCTCGCTCTATCCCTCTACCTACCTACCTACCTCCTGTATTTCTCCCCCCTCTCTCTATCCCTCTACCTACCTACCTACCTACCTACCTACCTACCTACCCACCTACCTAACTACCTACCTAACTACCTACCTACCTACCTATCTTCTGTATTTCTCCCTCTCCCTCTATCCCTTTCCTTTCCTACCGACCTACCTACCTGCCTGCCTCCTGTATTTCTCTCTCTCTCTCTCTATCCCTCTACCTACCTACCTACCCACCTACCTACCTCCTGTTTTTCTCCCTCTCTCTCTCTCTCTCTCTCTCCCTACCTACCTTCTGTATTTCTCCCTCTCCCTCTATCCCTTTCCTTTCCTACCGACCTACCTACCTTCCTGCCTCCTGTATTTCTCACCCTCTCTCTCTATCCCTCTACCTACCTACCTAACTACCTCCCTCCCTCCTGTTTTTCTCCCCCCCTCTCTCTGTCTATCTACGAACCTACCTACCCACCCACCTACCTACCTACCTAACTCTCTCCTGTATTTCTCCCTCTCTCTCTATCCTTCTACCTACCTAGCTATCTCCTGTATTTCTCCCCCCTCTCTCTATCCCTCTACCTAACTACCTACCTACCTCCTGTTTTTCTCCCCCCCCCCTCTCTCTCTCTACATACCTACCCACCTACCTACCTACCTATCTCCTGTATTTCTCCCTCTCTCTCTCCCTCTACCTACCTACCTACCTCATGTATTTCTCCCCCCTCTCTCTATCCCCCTACCTACCTACCTACCTCCTATATTTCTCCCTCTCTCTCTATCCCTCTACCTACCTACCTACCTCCTGTATTTCTCCCCCCTCTCTCTATCCCTCTACCTACCCACCTACCTAACTACTTACCTTGCTGCCTCCTGTATTTCTCACCCTCTCTCTCTATCCCTCTACCTACCTACCCTCCCACCTACCTACCTACCTACCTGCCTGCATCCTGTATTTCTCCCCCTCTCTCTCTATCCCTCTACCTACCTACCCTCCCACCTACCTACCTACCTACCTACCTGCCTACCTCCTGTATTTCTTCCCCTCTCTATCCCTCTACCTACCTACCTACCTACCTACCTACCTACCCACCTACCTAACTACCTACCTTGCTGCCTCCTGTATTTCTCACCCTCTCTCTCTATCCCTCTACCTACCTACCCTCCCACCTACCTAACTACCTACCTGCCTGCATCCTAATTAATAATAATAATAATTTTTAATTTTATATCCCGCTCTCTCTCCCCAAAGGGACTCGAGGCGGGGCACAGGCACTTAAAAATACAATTAAAACCACAGACAAAATACAAAATTAAAAATGAATTAAATTAATCCTGCGCTAAAAACCCATAAACTAAAATTCCCCCTTTAAAACCCCTAACCTTAAAAGAGACTACCCAAGGCCGGCCAGGCGAAAAAGATGTGTCTTTAATTTTAAATACTGTATTTCTCCCCCTCTCTCTCTATCCCTCTACCTACCTACCCTCCCACCTACCTACCTACCTACCTGCCTACCTCCTGTATTTCTTCCCCTCTCTATCCCTCTACCTAACTACCTAACTACCTCCTGTTATTCTCCCTCTCTCTCTCTACCTACCTACCTACCTACCTGCCTGCCTGCCTGCCTGCCTGCCTCCTGTATTTCTCACTCTCTCTCTCTCTCTCTACCTACTTACCTACCTCCTGTATTTCTCCCCCCCTCTCTCTATCCCTCTACTTACCTACCTACCTACCTACCTCCCTACCTCCCTACCTCCCTACCTCCCTACCTCCCTACCTCCCTCCCTACCTCCTGTATTTCTCCTTCTCTCTCTCTATACCTCTACCTACCTACCATCCTACCATCCTACCTACCTACCTACCTACCTACCTACCTACCTACCTACCTACCTACCTACCTGCCTGCCTGCCTCCGGTATTTCTCCCCCCCTCTCTCTATCCCTCTACCTTCCTACCTACCTACCTACCTACCTACCTACCTACCTACCACCTATATTTCTCCCTCTCTTTCTCTATCCCTCTACCTACCTACCTACCTACCTACCTACCTACCTAACTACCTACCTAACTACCTACCTACCTACCTATCTTCTGTATTTCTCCCTCTCCCTCTATCCCTTTCCTTTCCTACCGACCTACCTACCTGCCTGCCTCCTGTATTTCTCTCTCTCTCTCTCTATCCCTCTACCTACCTACCTACCCACCTACCTACCTCCTGTTTTTCTCCCTCTCTCTCTCTCTCTCTCTCTCCCTACCTACCTTCTGTATTTCTCCCTCTCCCTCTATCCCTTTCCTTTCCTACCGACCTACCTACCTTCCTGCCTCCTGTATTTCTCACCCTCTCTCTCTATCCCTCTACCTACCTACCTAACTACCTACCTCCCTCCTGTTTTTCTCCCCCCCTCTCTCTGTCTATCTACGAACCTACCTACCCACCCACCTACCTACCTACCTAACTCTCTCCTGTATTTCTCCCTCTCTCTCTATCCTTCTACCTACCTAGCTATCTCCTGTATTTCTCCCCCCTCTCTCTATCCCTCTACCTAACTACCTACCTACCTCCTGTTTTTCTCCCCCCCTCTCTCTCTCTCTACATACCTACCCACCTACCTACCTACCTATCTCCTGTATTTCTCCCTCTCTCTCTCCCTCTACCTACCTACCTACCTCATGTATTTCTCCCCCCTCTCTCTATCCCCCTACCTACCTACCTACCTCCTATATTTCTCCCTCTCTCTCTATCCCTCTACCTACCTACCTACCTCCTGTATTTCTCCCCCCTCTCTCTATCCCTCTACCTACCCACCTACCTAACTACTTACCTTGCTGCCTCCTGTATTTCTCACCCTCTCTCTCTATCCCTCTACCTACCTACCCTCCCACCTACCTACCTACCTACCTGCCTGCATCCTGTATTTCTCCCCCTCTCTCTCTATCCCTCTACCTACCTACCCTCCCACCTACCTACCTACCTACCTGCCTACCTCCTGTATTTCTTCCCCTCTCTATCCCTCTACCTAACTACCTCCTGTTATTCTCCCTCTCTCTCTCTCTACCTACCCACCCACCTACCTACCTACCTAACTCTCTCCTGTATTTCTCCCTCTCTCTCTATCCTTCTACCTACCTAGCTATCTCCTGTATTTCTCCCCCCTCTCTCTATCCCTCTACCTAACTACCTAACTACCTCCTGTTTTTGTCCCTCTCTCTCTCTCTCTCTCTACATACCTACCCACCTACCTACCTACCTATCTCCTGTATTTCTCCCTCTCTCTCTCCCTCTACCTACCTACCTACCTCATGTATTTCTCCCCCCTCTCTCTATCCCTCTACCTACCTACCTACCTACCTACCTACCTACCTACCTACCTACCCACCTACCTAACTACCTACCTTGCTGCCTCTTGTATTTCTCACCCTCTCTCTCTATCCCTCTACCTACCTACCCTTCCACCTACCTACCTACCTACCTGCCTGCATCCTGTATTTCTCCCCCTCTCTCTCTATCCCTCTACCTACCTACCCTCCCACCTACCTACCTACCTACCTGCCTACCTCCTGTATTTCTTCCCCTCTCTATCCCTCTACCTAACTACCTAACTACCTCCTGTTATTCTCCCTCTCTCTCTCTACCTACCTACCTACCTACCTACCTGCTTGCCTGCCTGCCTGCCTGCCTCCTGTATTTCTCACTCTCTCTCTCTCTCTCTCTACCTACCTACCTACCTACCTACCTACCTACCTACCTACCTACCTAACTACCTAACTACCTAACTACCTAACTACCTAACTACCTAACTACCTAACTACCTAACTACCTACCTCCTGTATTTCTCCCCCCTCTCTCTATCCCTCTACCTACCCACCTACCTAACTACTTACCTTGCTGCCTCCTGTATTTCTCACCCTCTCTCTCTATCCCTCTACCTACCTACCCTCCCACCTACCTACCTACCTACCTGCCTGCATCCTGTATTTCTCCCCCTCTCTCTCTATCCCTCTACCTACCTACCCTCCCACCTACCTACCTACCTACCTGCCTACCTCCTGTATTTCTTCCCCTCTCTATCCCTCTACCTAACTACCTCCTGTTATTCTCCCTCTCTCTCTCTCTACCTACCCACCCACCTACCTACCTACCTAACTCTCTCCTGTATTTCTCCCTCTCTCTCTATCCTTCTACCTACCTAGCTATCTCCTGTATTTCTCCCCCCTCTCTCTATCCCTCTACCTAACTACCTAACTACCTCCTGTTTTTGTCCCTCTCTCTCTCTCTCTCTCTCTACATACCTACCCACCTACCTACCTACCTATCTCCTGTATTTCTCCCTCTCTCTCTCCCTCTACCTACCTACCTACCTCATGTATTTCTCCCCCCTCTCTCTATCCCTCTACCTACCTACCTACCTACCTACCTACCTACCTACCTACCTACCTACCTACCCACCTACCTAACTACCTACCTTGCTGCCTCCTGTATTTCTCACCCTCTCTCTCTATCCCTCTACCTACCTACCCTTCCACCTACCTACCTACCTACCTGCCTGCATCCTGTATTTCTCCCCCTCTCTCTCTATCCCTCTACCTACCTACCCTCCCACCTACCTACCTACCTACCTGCCTACCTCCTGTATTTCTTCCCCTCTCTATCCCTCTACCTAACTACCTAACTACCTCCTGTTATTCTCCCTCTCTCTCTCTACCTACCTACCTACCTACCTACCTGCTTGCCTGCCTGCCTGCCTGCCTCCTGTATTTCTCACTCTCTCTCTCTCTCTCTCTACCTACCTACCTACCTACCTACCTACCTACCTACCTAACTACCTAACTACCTAACTACCTAACTACCTAACTACCTAACTACCTAACTACCTAACTACCTAACTACCTACCTCCTGTATTTCTCCCCCCTCTCTCTATCCCTCTACCTACCTACCTACCTACCTCCTGTATTTCTCCCCCTCTCTCTCTATCCCTCTACTTACCTACCTACCTACCTACCTACCTACCTACCTACCTACCCACCTACCTAACTACCTATCTTCCTGCCTCCTGTATTTCTCACCCTCTCTCTCTATCCCTCTACCTACCTACCCTCCCACCTACCTACCTACCTACCTGCCTACCTCCTGTATTTCTTCCCCTCTCTATCCCTCTACCTAACTACCTACCTACCTCCTCTTATTCTCCCTCTCTTTCTCTACCTACCTACCTACCTACCTACCTACCTACCTACCTGCCTGCCTGCCTGCCTGCCTGCCTGCCTGCATCCTGTATTTCTTTTTTTTTATATTGAAAAAGTTTTATTGGTTTTACAGTTTTTCAATAGGGTGGGGTAAGGGATACAGAAAATTTTTTGAGAGCATTCACGTCAAAGTCGTCGGCCCTTCTGCAACTTCAATATAAATCAATAACAAAACTTTGTTCATAACACTACAAAGTGAAAACAAGTACATGTTTCTAAGTTCTCAATTCTATGCTGTTAGTCATTTACAAAAATCCAGATACACATGTTATACAATATTACTCAAAAATCAAAGCAAAGTTATTTTTTTGATCTAAGTCTCTTGGCTATTGGGTCTTCTATCTCACCCTCCGGGCCCCCAGCGGGCGGGGCCGTGGCTCCCTCCGTCCCCCCTGAATCTTCCCCCAGGGCAGAGGCGTGTTTTTTAAGAAAGGCTTCCGCCTCAGCAACTGTTTTAATCCTCACTCTTCCTCCTTCCCAGAACACCAGCATCCCTTCGGGCGTCACCCACTTGAACCAGATCCCGTGGTCAAACAACTTTTTGGACAAGAAGGAAAATTTCCTTCTCGATTCTCTAATCTTTCTAGGGATCTGCTTCAAGATGGTAACCTCCTTTTGTTGGTAAATTAACGGACCCCCCCTTTGCGCTTTCAAGATTTCCTCTCTGGTCGACCTTCTAACAAGTTTAACATGTATCTCTCTAGGTACTTCATTTATCCTGGCATATGCAGAATTTATTCTATAGACTAGGTCAATGTCCCCCCTAATCTCATCCTTGGGTTTCTGTAAATAGTCTGCTAAAATTGTGCTCATGAGATCAGGGAGACATTCACCAGATTCCTCAGAAACATTCTGAAATCTCAAAAAATATGTCATCCTTTCCATATCCATCCTAGACACATGCCCATTTATTTCCACAACCTCATTTGTAACATTTTTAATCTCTCCCTTAGCCCCCTCCAGCCCCCCCTCCAATTCTTCATTCTTCTGTGTGTTCTCCAGCACTTGCTTCCGCGTATCCAATAACTCCTTTTTTTTTTTTTATATTGAAAAAGTTTTATTGGTTTTACATTTTTCCATAGGATAGGGTAAGGGATACAAAGAAATTTTGAGAGCGTTCACGTCAAAGTCGTCGGCCCTTCCGGGACTTCAAAATACATTGATAACAATAAAAAACATTTTCCGTAACACTACAAAGTGAAAGCAAGTACATATACCTAAGTTCTCAGTTCTATGCTGTCAGTCATTTACAAAAATCCAAATACAGATATTATGCAATATTATTCAGAAAAATCAAGGCAAAGTTATTTTTTAGATCTAAGTCTCTTGGCAATTGTGTCTTCAACCTCTTCCTCCAGGCCCCCAGCGGGCGGGGCCGTGGCCCCCCCTGCCCCCCCTGAAACTTCCCCCAGGACAGAGGAGTGTTTTTTGAAAAAGGCTTCCGCCTCGGCAACTGTTTTAATCCTCACTCTTCCTCCTTCCCAGAACACCAGCATCCCTTCGGGTGTCACCCACTTGAACCAAATCCCGTGATCAAACAATGTTTTAGACAAGAAGGAAAATTTCCTTCTTGCATCTCTAATCTTTCTTGGGATCTGCTTCAAGATAGCAACCTCTTTTTGTTGGTAAATTAACGGACTTCCTCTCTGCACTTTCAGGATTTCCTCTCTGGTTGACCTTCTAACAAATTTCACATGTATCTCTCTAGGTACTTCATTTATCCTGGCATATGCTGAGTTTATTCTGTAGGCTAGGTCAATGTCACCCCTGATCTCATCCTTAGGTTTATGTAAATAGTCTGCTATAATTGTGCTCATGAGATCAGGGAGGCATTCACCAGGTTCCTCAAAAACATTCTGAAATCTCAAAAAATATGTCATTCTTTCCATATCCATCCTAGACACATGCCCGTTTATTTCCACAACCTCATTAGTAACATTTTTAATCTCTCCCTTAGCCCCCACCAGCCCCCCTTCCAATTCTTCATTCTTCTGTGTGTTTTCCAGCACTTGTTTCCGTGTGTCCAATAACTCCTTCTTAAAGTTAATATTTTCTGCCCTCTGGGCCTTAATTTCTTGTACCAAAGTTTGTATAACAGATTCAAGAGAAGCCATCCTTTGTTCTAAGCTTGCCAGTGCTGTTTCTTGTGCCATGATTAGCTGTTAAAATCAATGCCACTAAAATGGCGTTTTCTGGGTGAGGCTGATGAGGCAGATCAGGAGCCAAAAGTTCCGTTCAGGGTTGTAAAGTTGCAAAGTTCAGGAACCAAGAGAGAAACAATTTTCCAACTCAATAAGTATAATAGCGAAGGTACTCCAGAAAAGAAATCACAAATCCAAAAAGAAAAAATTCTTCATTAATAACCAGAGGAAGTCCAAATTGCAAAGAGACGCTGGGAATTTTCCATAAGTGAAATAGTCAGTCAGGAACAGAGAGAAGCCATCTTCCGCCGCCCAAGCTCAAAGCCCGAAGGAGAGAGTGGTAAAATAAATTGTTTCAGCCAGACCTAGAGACATTGTTGCAAGCAAACCGCAGATCACTTTCCCTTGCTGCAAACAGGCAGGATTAAAGATTTCCGCTTCCTCGCCGCGAGGAGCCATTTTCAAGTGCCGCTTGAGTCCGAGGGTTTTTTTTTACAAACAAACACCCCCCTCCCAGTCCTTTCAGCCCGGCTGACAGCAGAAAAAAAAGGTTTTAAATCACTCACTCTCCCCCTCGCAGCTGAAGCCCCGAGAAGCCTTCCGACTCATTCGATCAGCTCTCTTCATGATCGCGAATGGCGCCGTCTGCCTTTGGCGAAGGGAAAACCCCCCGCAGCATGTTCTCCTTCACCTAAGCCGAAGACAAGGGTCGCTTCCCCCACCGCCGTGGGGGGGAGCGTCCCAGGCAAGCCGGCTTTACGGGAGACCCCCAAAAAAGGGGCGTCTCGCCCCCGTGGGGGGGCAGAAAAAGCAACAAAACGGCGAGCGAGCGCTAGGCTCGCCCCTTCGCTGCTGGAGCCGGAACCGGAAGTCCCCAATAACTCCTTTTTAAAGTTGATATTTTCTGCCCTCTGAGCCTTAATTTCATGTACCAAAGTTTGTATAACCGATTCCAGAGAAGCCATCCTTAGTTCTAAGCTTGCCAGTGCTGATTCTTTTTTTTTTTTTTTTATTGAAAAAGTTTTATTCACACAGATTTTCCCCCTTTTTACCCCCCCCCGACATGTAATATAAATCACATACAAATACTATACCCCCCCTCACCCCGTCTTAAAATAAGTTTCTCATTCAGATATTATACCCCCTCGCCTCCCAGCAGACACAATATAAGTTTCTCTTAGTATATTAATATCCCATTAACACCATCTTCTAAGTTAATTAAAGATATAAAAAACATAATATAAATTTCTCTTTAAAAAAAAAAAAAAAAGGCATATCCCATTATTCCCCTCTCTAGATTAATCATACATATATATTACCCCGCCCTCCACCCTAACCCTCCCCCACCTCCCATTCAAACCCACCCCCCTGACTTCCGCTATACACCACTCTAATAATTCCAAGCATCCCAAATATTATTTACTCTATTCACCTATCAATCAAAGCATTCTTAGCTAAAAACTACATAGTACTTCCTAATCTGATATTTATTCTGTATATAACCAATCCATTAGAAACCTTATAACAAGCTCAACATAAACACCCCCTTTTAGTTAAACATTAAAATACATAGAAAATAATTCTTAAGATCTAAATACCATGTCATATAACCTAACACTTATAAAACTTAAACCATATATCCTAGCTCAAGTTTACATCCTTCCTGATTCAAAAGGTTTACTATTTTTCCCCTCTCCATTTGCTTAGTTGCCCACTTAACAACACAAAAAAAAATGTAAAGATTACTCTAATATTTGAAAAAAGCAAAGTTACTTCTCTCTTCACAAAGGAAACAGAAATGGTATAGGAAAATTTCAGATCCTATCACAAGAAGGATACAGCAGATTGCAAGAAAATTTCAAAGTTCGGCCCAAGTTTTTCCCCAGAACACTAACATAATATTAATCCTTTCCGCGTCAATATTCATAAGTCCAACTCTTCATGTCTCCTTCCATTCCATCCATAGCTGTTTGTAATACCAGTTTAAGCAGCTGCCCCCATAAATAACAAGAAAAAAACCCTTTACATAGGTAACCCCCGAGTGACTTTTCATCAGGATTATAAAGTTCCAAGATCGTGATAGGGTAACAACCAGATCCACTGCAAATGCTCCGGTTCCAGTTTTCAACCCTGAAAAAGTTTCCACATCCAAGAGGACCAGCATTGCAGAGATCTGTATATTTTTATCTAGATTGATTAATTGCTTCGTCCTTTAATCCTTTTGTCTTTCTTAACTCGCCGAGATTGAGACCTCCTCTGCTTCTGCGGTTTCTGGATTTGTCTGGTACTAGACCTGGCTTCACATTGCTCATCTGATTTACGTATTGGCATTCCAACAGATCCCCCTATAGCAGTCTTCGACATTTCCTCCAGAGTAGGGCTTAAAAAAAGCCCAGGGGAATCCAACTGAGTATGTTCTTCCATCTCTTTTCCAAATTGTTTCTGCTCCATCTCAATATCTTGTTCTGAACCATCCAGATCTACTAGTGTTGGTATAGATATACGTGGGGGTGTTGCACTTTTCTTCAGTATTTCATAATAAAAATCTCTTGCCTTATCTATAGTATTCAAACAATACCGCGCCCCTTCATATCTGAATATAACACCCATTGGAGCATCCCACCTGTACTGTATCCCTCTTTTCTTCAGCTCTGCCACCAAAAAACCAAAATCCCTTCTAAGCTTCAGGATAGTTGATGGAAGTTCCTTAAAGACACCAATCCGTTTTCAAGCTATGTGGAGAGAGGAGTGAAAAGACTTCTGCAGAATATCATTTCTGAGGTTTCTCTCAGTAAAATATATCACAACATCTCTCGGTAGTTGCCTTTGTAATGCTATACGTGAGTTTGCTCTGTAAATTTTATCAATCTTAGCATAAATTTCACCAGGATTCATTTTTACTAATATAGCCAAAGCATCGGCAGAAACTTTTCTTAAGTCTTCTCTAGGATTTTCTGATAATCCTCTCAGTCTAATGGCTTTTTCCATTAAAAAAAATTGTAACATAATAACCTCTTTGTCCAATTTGTGCATATTCCCCTCCATTTCCACCAATTTCAAATCCGTTTCCTTTGCTTTAAGTTCCACCTGTGAGGTCAGCTGTTCGATTTTCCCATCAATTTTAATGATAACTTCAGACAGACTCTTGGCCATTGCAAACATTTTTTTTTCTAATTGTTCATATTTCTCCTGGATCATTCTTTTGAGGTCTCTGCTTTCATTAACTATAAAGTTCATCAAATCTTTAAAGTCCTGGGGAGTTACTACACGAGTTTGTTCCATTGCCTTGCTTTTAAGCTTTCCAAGTTTTCAGGAAGAGAAAAAAAAAAAAAACCTCTTCAAAATATCAAAATAAGTCAGTAATTATAGCTTGCTCCCCCTTTCCGCATACAGCTGTCCGCTATCAGCCAGGGGTTAAGCAGAGACCAACCACAAATCAATAATTAGACAAGGCAACTAAGTTTCGTTTCATTCATCTGGTAGTTAACGCCATCTTGAATCCTTTGTTCTAAGAGATATACCACAAACTTTAATTACTTGCGTTTTAGTTTCCTTTGAGGTACGAAGGCTTGAAATATAGTCTTTCTTTGATGGATGGATTGCCTGGAACATATTTTAAAAAGTTGATTACGGCCGTCTAGCTTCACTAATGCGAAGGAATACAGCCGCCTGGAACTAAAGCGCTGAAAAGGGGGGGGCTCTTCTTGCTAGCTCTCCAGAGGCTGTATACCTTCTGGAGAGTTACACAAGAGGCTCAACCCGACAGCGTGAGTTCACCCATAAATTCCTAAGGATTTATGAGTATCCGAGACATTTACGATCTTATAAAAACCCCTCTAACAGGCAGCTGGATTGACAAGCTCGTAAAAGCCTGTCTGCGACAGCCGACGCTCAACCCGGAAGTCGCCAGTGCTGATTCTTGTGCCATGATTAGCTGTAGAAGTTGGTGCCACTAAAATGGCATTTTTAGGGTGGGGCTGTTAAGGCAAATCAGGAGCCAAAAGTTCAGTTCAAAGTTGTAAAGTTCAGGAACCAAGAGAGAAACAATTTTCCAAATCAATAAGTATAATAACGAAGGCACTCCAGAAAAGAAATCACTAATCCCAAAAAAATTTTTTTTTACTTTAGTAACCAGAGGAAGTCCAAGTCACAAAGAGACGCTGGGAATTTTCCATAAGTAAAATAGTCATTCAGGGACAAAGAGAAGCCATCTTCCGCCGCCTGCATCCTGTATTTCTCACCCTCTCTCTCTCTCCCTCTACCTACCTAACTACCTCCTGTATTTCTCCCTCTCTCTCTATCCCTCTACCTACCTGCCTGCCTACCTACCTGCCTCCTGTATTTCTCCCCCCTCTCTCTATCCCTCTACCTAACTACCTCCCTCCCTCCTCTTTTTCTCCTTCTCGCTCTCTCTCTCTCTCTCCCCACCTACCTACCTACCTACCTACCTACCTATCTCCTGTATTTCTCCCTCTCTCTATCCCTCTACCTACCTACCTAACTACCTCCTGTATTTCTCCCTCTCTCTCTATCCCTCTACCTACCTGCCTGCCTACCTACCTGCCTCCTGTATTTCTTCCCCGTCTATCCCGCTACCTACCTACCTACCTACCCACCTACCTAACTACCTATCTTCCTGCCTCCTGTATTTCTCACCCTCTGTCTCTATCCCTCTACCTACCTACCTACCTACCTACCTACCTACCTACCTACCTACCTACCTACCTACCTCCTGTATTTCTCCCCCCTCTCTCTATCCCTTTACCTAACTACCTCCCTCCCTCCTCTTTTTCTCCTTCTCTCTCTCTCTCTCTACCCACCTACCTACCTACCTACCTACCTACCTACCTACCTATCTCCTGTATTTCTCCCTCTCTCTGTCCCTCTACCTACCTGCCTGCCTACCTACCTGCCTCCTGTATTTCTTCCCCGTTTATCCCGCTACCTACCTACCTACCTACCTACCTACCTACCTCCCTCCCTCCCTCCCTCCCTCCCTCCCTCCCTCCCTCCCTCCCTCCCTCCCTCCTGTATTTCTCCTTCTCTCTCTCTATCCCTCTACCTACCTACCTACCTACCTCCTGTATTTCTCCCCCCCTCTCTCTATCCCTCTACCTACCCACCTACCTACCTACCTGCCTGCCTCCTGTATTTCTCACTCTCTCTCTCTATCACTCTACCTACCTACATACCCACCTACCTACCTACCTACCTCCTGTATTTCTCCTTCTCTCTCTTTATCCCTCTACCTACCTACCTACCTACCTACCTACCTGCCTGCCTGCCTGCCTGCCTCCTGTATTTCTCACCCTCTCTCTCTATCCCTCTACCCACCTACCTACCTACCTACCTGCCTGCCTCCTGTATTTCTCACCCTCTCTCTCTATCCCTCTACCTACCTACCTACTGTATTTCTCCCTCTCTCTATGCCTCTACCTACCTACCTACCTACCTACCTACCTACCTACCTACCTACCTACCTACCTACCTACCGAACTCCTGTATTTCTCCCCCCTCTCTCTATCCCTCTACCTACCTACCTACCTACCTACCTACCTACCTACCTACCTACCTACCTACCTACCTACCACCTATATTTCTCCCTCTCTTTCTCTATGCCTCTACCTACCTACCTACCTACCTACCTACCTACCTACCTACCTACCTAGCTACCTACCTCATGTATTTCTCCCCCCTCTCTCTATCCCCCTACCTACCTACCTCCTATATTTCTCCCTCTCTCTCTATCCCTCTACCTACCTACCTCCTGTATTTCCCCCCCCTCTCTCTATCCCTCTACCTACCTACCTACCTACCTACCTACCTACCTACCTACCTACCTTCCCACCTACCTAACTACCTACCTTGCTGCCTCCTGTATTTCTCACCCTCTCTCTCTATCCCTCTACCTACCTACCCTCCCACCTACCTACCTACGTACCTGCCTGCCTCCTGTATTTCTCCCCCCTCTCTCTATCCCTCTACCTACCTACCCTCCCACCTACCTACCTACCTACCTACCTACCTGCCTACCTCCTGTATTTCTCCCCCTCTCTATCCCTCTACCTAACTACCTAACTACCTCCTGTTATTCTCCCTCTCTCTCTCTATCTCTCTCTCTACCTACCTACCTACCTACCTACCTACCTGCCTCCTGTATTTCTCACTCTCTCTCTCTATCCCTCTACCTACCTACCTACCTACCTACCTACCTACCTACCTACCTACCTACCTACCTACCTACCTACCTACATACCCACCTCCTGTATTTCTTCCCCTCTCTCTCTATACCTCTACCTAAATACCTACCTACCTCCTGTATTTCTCCTTCTCTCTCTCTATACCTCTACCTACCTTCCTTCCTTCCTACCTACCTACCTACCTACCTACCTACCTACCTACTTGCCTGCCTGCCTGCCTGCCTCCTGTATTTCTCCCCCTCTCTCTCTATCCCTCTACCTACCTACCTACCTACCTACCTACCTACCTACCTACCTACCTACCTACCCACCTACCTAACTACCTATCTTCCTGCCTCCTGTATTTCTCACCCTCTGTCTCTATCCCTCTACCTATCTACCTACCTACCTACCTACCTACCTACCTACCTACCTACCTACCTACCTCCTGTATTTCTCCCCCCTCTCTCTATCCCTCTACCTAACTACCTCCCTCCCTCCTCTTTTTCTCCTTCTCTCTCTCTCTCTCTCTCTCTCTCTCTCTACCTACCTACCTGCCTCCTGTATTTCTCCCCCTCTCTATCTCTCTACCTAACTATATACCTACCTACTGTATTTCTCCCTCTCTCTATCCCTCTACCTACCTACCTACCTACCTACCTACCTACCTACCTACCTACCCTCTTTATTTCTCCTTCTCTCTCTCTCTATACCTCTACCTACCTACCTACCCACCTACCTAATTACCTACCTTCCAGCCACCTGTATTTCTCACCCTCTCTCTCTATCCCTCTACCTACCTACCTAACTACCTACCTACCTCCTGTTCCCCCCCTCTCTCTCTATCTCTCTACCTACCTACCCACCCACCTACCTACTTACCTACCTACCTCCTGTATTTTTTTATTTTTTTTTGAAAATAGTCTTTATTGGTATAAATATAAAATATAACATTTAACAAATATACAACGTACATTTTTAGGGCAGAAAGGGGGAAAAGAAGAGTGGGAAGATAGGAAAGTGAGAAAAAGGGGGTGGACATACCGGGGATATAGCTATTCCCCCAATTCAAAAGTTTTTGTATGTCCCAGTCTGTTCTATCCATTGTTATATACATTTTAATATAACTGTCTGTATATGTATCTCTACGGTTGTCTTAAGTTCACTATCGCCTCATTTGTTCCTTGTATTTATTTCACATTTATGTTAGTTGGTTGTTTACTCGAAAATTGGAGTAAAATCCCAATATCTTTATTAGGAAGGATAGCGGCTATCAAGGCATATATTTTACCAAAATGGACATACTTATTTCAAACAGCACCTGTAAAACCAAACAAAGAACTCTTCCAAAAATTAGATCAGATTTCTCTTAAATTTGTCTGGCAGGGAAAAAAAGCACGTATTAAAAAAAAAATGCTCCAGGAACACAAATTGAAAGGAGGCCTGGGACTACCAAACTGGGAGCTCTATTATTATGCATCAACATTAACCTGGGTTAAAGATTGGGTCACTCTCTCAAGGAATCGAATATTGGCACTTGAAGGCCATGATTTGCCCCAGGGTTGGCATTCATATCTCTGGCCCAAAAATAACAAACATCCCAAAAGTTTTATAAACCATCATACTAGGGCAACTCTTTTTATGTCATGGTTAAAAATCAAACAACTTTATAACCAAATTCCAAGATGGTTAGCACCAATTGAGTCAGTGACTTACCCAACAGTTCATAACTCAAAAAGAAACTTAACCTATGATGATCTGATAGACGAAATTGGCAATATTAGAACAAGGGCAGACTTAGAACAAAGGGGGTGGAAAATAGACTGGTGGTCCTACACCCAAGCAATGTCTAAATTTAACAGGGATAAAAAACAATTTGGAATTTACCCATCAAAACAGGATACTGATAAGATTCTATGGGACTCACCGACTAAATTTATCTCCAAAGCATACAAATTACTTTTACAAGGTTACATCGGTGAGGAAATAGTCAAAGGTGCTATGATCGCTTGGGGAAGAAACATAGGAAGGAACATTACACTGGATGAATGGCAAACAATTTGGAGCAAATCTATCAAAATGACCCTGGCCTCCTCATTTAAGGAGAACCTATACAAAATGCTGTACAGGTGGTATTTACCACCAGCCAGAATAGCGCACATGTTCCCGAATACCTCTGATAGATGCTGGAAATGTAAAACGGCCAGGGGTACGTTCTTCCACCAATGGTGGACTTGTCCAAGAATCAATCAACTTTGGAAGAAGACACAGACCTGGTTGTTGGAAATAGTAGGTATCAACTTTCCCCTCAAACCGGAATATTACCTAATTGGCATTAAACCAAACCAAATTGAGAACAGAGACTGGTACCTTTTCATACATATAACAACTGCAACAAGGATGGCCATTGCCCAACAATGGAAAGACTGCAACATACCAACAGACCAACTAATTATATCAAAATTTTTTAACTGTGCTGAATCAGATAGGCTAACATATGTTTTAAGGGACAAAGCAGAATCAACTTATGCTCAATCATGGGAAAGGTGGTACATATGGTACGATAAAAGAACAAAAGGATACCAAAGCTACCTCCTGTATTTCTCATTCTCTCTTTATCCCTTTACATACCTACCTACCTCCTGTTTTTCTCCCTCTCTCTCTCTACCTACCTACCTACCTACCTCCTGTTCCCCCCCTCTCTCTCTATCTCTCTACCTACCTACCTACCTACCCACCCACCTACCTACTTACCTACCTACCTCCTGTATTTCTCATTCTCTCTCTTTATCCCTTTACATACCTACCTACCTCCTGTTTTTCTCCCTCTCTCTCTCTCTCTCTCTACCTACCTACCTACCTACCTACCTACCTACCTACCTACCTACCTTCTGTATTTCTCCCTCTCCCTCTATCCCTTTCCTTTCCTACCGACCTACCTACCTGCCTGCCTCCTGTATTTCTCACTCTCTCTCTCTATCCCTCTACCTACCTACCTACCTACCCACCTACCCACCTACCCACCTACCCACCTACCTACCTACCTACCTACCTACCTACCTCCTGTATTTCTCCTTCTCTCTCTCTATCCCTCTACCTACCTACCTACCTCCTGTATTTTTCCGCCCCTCTCTCTATCCCTCTACCTACCTACCTACCTACCTACCTACCTACCTACCTACCTACCTACCTACCTACCTACCTACCTACCTACCTACCTACCTACCTACCTACCTACCTACTGTATTTCTCCCACTCTCTATGCCTCTACCTACCTCCCTACCTCCTGTATTTCTCCCCCCCTCTCTCTCTATCCCTCTACCTACCTACCTCCCTACCTCCTGTATTTCTCCCCCCCTCTCTCTCTCCCTCTACCTACCTACCCACCTACCTACCTACCTACCTACCTATCTCCTGTATTTCTCCCTCTCTCTCTCTCCCTCTACCTACCTAACTACCTCCTGTATTTCTCCCTCTCTCTCTATCCCTCTACCTACCTGCCTGCCTACCTACCTGCCTCCTGTATTTCTTCCCCGTCTATCCCGCTAGCTACCTACCTACCTACCTACCTACCCTCCTCCCTACTTCCCTCCCTCCCTCCTGTATTTCTGTTCTCTCTCTATTCCTCTACCTACCTACCTACCTCCTGTATTTCTCCCCCCTCTCTCTATCCATCTACCTACATACCTACTTGCCTACCTCCTGTATTTTTCTCCCTCTCTCTCTATCCCTCTACCTACCTACCTACCTACCTACCTACCTACCTGCCTGCCTGCCTGCCTGCCTGCCTGCCTCCTGTATTTCTCACCCTCTCTCTATCCATCTACCTACCTACCTACCTACCTACCTACCTACCTACCTACCTACCTACCTACCTCCTGTATTTCTCCCCCTCTCTATCTCTCTACCTAACTATATACCTACCTACTGTATTTCTCCTTCTCTCTCTCTATCCCTCTACCTACCTACCTACCTCCTGTATTTTTCCGCCCCTCTCTCTATCCCTCTACCTACCTACCTACCTACCTACCTACCTCCCTACCTACCTACCTACCTACCTACCTACCTACCTACCTACCTACCTACCTACCTACCTACCTACCTACCTACTGTATTTCTCCCACTCTCTATGCCTCTACCTACCTCCCTACCTCCTGTATTTCTCCCCCCCCCTCTCTCTATCCCTCTACCTACCTACCTACCTACCTCCTGTATTTCTCCCCCTCTCTCTCTCTCCCTCTACCTACCTACCCACCTACCTAACTACCTACCTAACTCTCTCCTGTATTTCTGACGCTCTCTCTCTCTCCCTCTACCTACCTACCTACCTACCTACCTACCTACCTACCTACCTACCTACCTACCTACCTCCTGTATTTCTCCCCCCTCTCTCTATCCCTCTACCTAACTAAATACCTACCTCCTGTTTTTATCCCTCTCTCTCTCTATCTCTCTACCTACCTACCTACCTACCTACCTACCTACCTACCTACCTACCTACCTACCTCCTGTATTTCTCCCTCTCTCTCTCTCCCTCTACCTACCTAACTACCTCCTGTATTTCTCCCTATCTCTCTATCCCTCTACCTACCTGCCTGCCTACCTACCTGCCTCCTGTATTTCTTCCCCGTCTATCCCGCTAGCTACCTACCTACCTACCTACCCTCCTCCCTACTTCCCTCCCTCCCTCCTCTATTTCTGTTCTCTCTCTATCCATCTACCTACATACCTACTTGCCTACCTCCTGTATTTTTCTCCCTCTCTCTCTATCCCTCTACCTACCTACCTACCTACCTACCTGCCTGCCTGCCTGCCTGCCTGCCTGCCTCCTGTATTTCTCACCCTCTCTCTATCCATCTACCTACCTACCTACCTACCTACCTACCTGCCTCCTGTATTTCTCCCCCTCTCTATCTCTCTACCTAACTATATACCTACCTACTGTATTTCTCCCCCTGTCTATCCCTTTACCTAACTACCTACCTACCTCCTGTTCCCCCCCTCTCTCTCTATCTCTCTACCTACCTACCTACCTACCTACCTACCCACCTACCTAATTACCTACCTTCCAGCCACTTGTATTTCTCACCGTCTCTCTCTATCCCTCTACCTACCTACCTAACTACCTACCTACCTCCTGTATTTCTCCCCCTGTCTATCCCTTTACCTAACTACCTACCTACCTCCTGTTCCCCCCTCTCTCTCTATCTCTCTACCTACCTACCTGCCTGCCTACCTACCTGCCTCCTGTATTTCTTCCCCGTCTATCCCGCTAGCTAGCTACCTACCTACCTACCCTCCTCCCTACTTCCCTCCCTCCCTCCTGTATTTCTGTACTCTCTCTATTCCTCTACCTACCTACCTACCTCCTGTATTTCTCCCCCCCTCTCTCTATCCATCTACCTACATACCTACTTGCCTACCTCCTGTATTTTTCTCCCTCTCTCTCTATCCCTCTACCTATCTACCTACCTACCTACCTACCTACCTGCCTGCCTGCCTGCCTCCTGTATTTCTCACCCTCTCTCTATCCATCTACCAACCTACCTACCTACCTACCTACCTACCTACCTACCTACCTACCTACCTCCTGTATTTCTCCCCCTCTCTATCTCTCTACCTAACTATATACCTACCTACTGTATTTCTCCTTCTCTCTCTCTATCCCTCTACCTACCTACCTACCTCCTGTATTTTTCCGCCCCTCTCTCTATCCCTCTACCTACCTACCTACCTACCTACCTACCTCCCTCCCTCCCTCCCTCCCTACCTACCTACCTACCTACCTACCTACCTACCTACCTACCTACCTACCTACCTACCTACCTACCTACCTACCTACCTACCTACCTACTGTATTTCTCCCACTCTCTATGCCTCTACCTACCTCCCTACCTCCTGTATTTCTCCCCCCCTCTCTCTCTATCCCTCTACCTACCTACCTACCTACCTCCTGTATTTCTCCCCCTCTCTCTCTCCCCCTCTACCTACCTACCCACCTACCTAACTACCTACCTAACTCTCTCCTGTATTTCTGACGCTCTCTCTCTCTCCCTCTACCTACCTACCTACCTACCTACCTACCTACCTACCTACCTACCTACCTACCTACCTCCTGTATTTCTCCCCCCTCTCTCTATCCCTCTACCTAACTAAATACCTACCTCCTGTTTTTATCCCTCTCTCTCTCTATCTCTCTACCTACCTACCTACCTACCTACCTATCTCCTGTATTTCTCCCTCTCTCTCTCTCCCTCTACCTACCTAACTACCTCCTGTATTTCTCCCTCTCTCTCTATCCCTCTACCTACCTGCCTGCCTACCTACCTGCCTCCTGTATTTCTTCCCCGTCTATCCCGCTAGCTACCTACCTACCTACCTACCCTCCTCCCTACTTCCCTCCCTCCCTCCTCTATTTCTGTTCTCTCTCTATCCATCTACCTACATACCTACTTGCCTACCTCCTGTATTTTTCTCCCTCTCTCTCTATCCCTCTACCTACCTACCTACCTACCTACCTACCTGCCTGCCTGCCTGCCTGCCTGCCTGCCTCCTGTATTTCTCACCCTCTCTCTATCCATCTACCTACCTACCTACCTACCTACCTACCTGCCTCCTGTATTTCTCCCCCTCTCTATCTCTCTACCTAACTATATACCTACCTACTGTATTTCTCCCCCTGTCTATCCCTTTACCTAACTACCTACCTACCTCCTGTTCCCCCCCTCTCTCTCTATCTCTCTACCTACCTACCTACCTACCTACCTACCTACCCACCTACCTAATTACCTACCTTCCAGCCACTTGTATTTCTCACCGTCTCTCTCTATCCCTCTACCTACCTACCTAACTACCTACCTACCTCCTGTATTTCTCCCCCTGTCTATCCCTTTACCTACCTAACTACCTCCTGTATTTCTCCCTCTCTCTCTATCCCTCTACCTACCTGCCTGCCTACCTACCTGCCTCCTGTATTTCTTCCCCGTCTATCCCGCTAGCTACCTACCTACCTACCTACCCTCCTCCCTACTTCCCTCCCTCCCTCCTCTATTTCTGTTCTCTCTCTATCCATCTACCTACATACCTACTTGCCTACCTCCTGTATTTTTCTCCCTCTCTCTCTATCCCTCTACCTACCTACCTACCTACCTACCTACCTGCCTGCCTGCCTGCCTGCCTGCCTGCCTGCCTCCTGTATTTCTCACCCTCTCTCTATCCATCTACCTACCTACCTACCTACCTACCTACCTGCCTCCTGTATTTCTCCCCCTCTCTATCTCTCTACCTAACTATATACCTACCTACTGTATTTCTCCCCCTGTCTATCCCTTTACCTAACTACCTACCTACCTCCTGTTCCCCCCCTCTCTCTCTATCTCTCTACCTACCTACCTACCTACCTACCTACCTACCCACCTACCTAATTACCTACCTTCCAGCCACTTGTATTTCTCACCGTCTCTCTCTATCCCTCTACCTACCTACCTAACTACCTACCTACCTCCTGTATTTCTCCCCCTGTCTATCCCTTTACCTAACTACCTACCTACCTCCTGTTCCCCCCTCTCTCTCTATCTCTCTACCTACCTACCTGCCTGCCTACCTACCTGCCTCCTGTATTTCTTCCCCGTCTATCCCGCTAGCTAGCTACCTACCTACCTACCCTCCTCCCTACTTCCCTCCCTCCCTCCTGTATTTCTGTACTCTCTCTATTCCTCTACCTACCTACCTACCTCCTGTATTTCTCCCCCCCTCTCTCTATCCATCTACCTACATACCTACTTGCCTACCTCCTGTATTTTTCTCCCTCTCTCTCTATCCCTCTACCTATCTACCTACCTACCTACCTACCTACCTGCCTGCCTGCCTGCCTCCTGTATTTCTCACCCTCTCTCTATCCATCTACCAACCTACCTACCTACCTACCTACCTACCTACCTCCTGTATTTCTCCCCCTCTCTATCTCTCTACCTAACTATATACCTACCTACTGTATTTCTCCTTCTCTCTCTCTATCCCTCTACCTACCTACCTACCTCCTGTATTTTTCCGCCCCTCTCTCTATCCCTCTACCTACCTACCTACCTACCTACCTACCTACCTACCTACCTACCTCCCTCCCTCCCTCCCTACCTACCTACCTACCTACCTACCTACCTACCTACCTACCTACCTACCTCCCTACCTCCTGTATTTCTCCCCCCCTCTCTCTCTATCCCTCTACCTACCTACCTACCTACCTCCTGTATTTCTCCCCCTCTCTCTCTCCCCCTCTACCTACCTACCCACCTACCTAACTACCTACCTAACTCTCTCCTGTATTTCTGACGCTCTCTCTCTCTCCCTCTACCTACCTACCTACCTACCTACCTACCTACCTACCTACCTACCTACCTACCTCCTGTATTTCTCCCCCCTCTCTCTATCCCTCTACCTAACTAAATACCTACCTCCTGTTTTTATCCCTCTCTCTCTCTATCTCTCTACCTACCTACCTACCTACCTACCTATCTCCTGTATTTCTCCCTCTCTCTCTCTCCCTCTACCTACCTAACTACCTCCTGTATTTCTCCCTCTCTCTCTATCCCTCTACCTACCTGCCTGCCTACCTACCTGCCTCCTGTATTTCTTCCCCGTCTATCCCGCTAGCTACCTACCTACCTACCTACCCTCCTCCCTACTTCCCTCCCTCCCTCCTGTATTTCTGTTCTCTCTCTATCCATCTACCTACATACCTACTTGCCTACCTCCTGTATTTTTCTCCCTCTCTCTCTATCCCTCTACCTACCTACCTACCTACCTACCTACCTGCCTGCCTGCCTGCCTGCCTGCCTCCTGTATTTCTCACCCTCTCTCTATCCATCTACCTACCTACCTACCTACCTACCTACCTACCTACCTACCTACCTACCTACCTGCCTCCTGTATTTCTCCCCCTCTCTATCTCTCTACCTAACTATATACCTACCTACTGTATTTCTCCCTCTCTGTCTATCCCTCTACCTACCTACCTACCTACCCACCTACCTACCTACCTACCTACCCACCTACCTAATTACCTACCTTCCAGCCACTTGTATTTCTCACCGTCTCTCTCTATCCCTCTACCTACCTACCTAACTACCTACCTACCTCCTGTATTTCTCCCCCTGTCTATCCCTTTACCTAACTACCTACCTACCTCCTGTTCCCCCCCTCTCTCTCTATCTCTCTACCGACCTACCTACCTACCTACCTACCTACCTACCTACCTACCTTCTGTATTTCTCCCTCTCCCTCTATCCCTTTCCTTTCCTACCGACCTACCTACCTGCCTGCCTCCTGTATTTCTCACTCTCTCTCTCTATCCCTCTACCTACCTACCTACCCACCTACCTACCTACCTACCTACCTACCTACCTACCTACCTACCTCCTGTATTTCTCCTTCTCTCTCTCTATCCCTCTACCTACCTACCTACCTACCTACCTACCTACCTACCTACCTACCTACCTACCTACCTCATGTATTTCTCCCCCCTCTCTGTCTATCCCTCTACCTACCTACCTACCTACCTACCTACCTACCTACCTACCTACCTACCCTCTTTATTTCTCCTTCTCTCTCTCTCTATACCTCTACCTACCTACCTACCTACCTACCTACCCACATACCTAATTACCTACCTTCCAGCCACCTGTATTTCTCACCCTCTCTCTCTATCCCTCTACCTACCTACCTAACTACCTACCTACCTCCTGTATTTCTCCCCCTGTCTATCCCTTTACCTAACTACCTACCTACCTCCTGTTCCCCCCCCTCTCTCTATCTCTCTACCTACCTACCTACCTACCCACCCACCTACCTACTTACCTACCTACCTCCTGTATTTCTCCTTCTCTCTCTTTATCCCTTTACATACCTACCTACCTCCTGTTTTTCTCCCTCTCTCTCTCTCTCTCTCTCTCTACCTACCTACCTACCTACCTACCTACCTACCTACCTACCTACCTACCTTCTGTATTTCTCCCTCTCCCTCTATCCCTTTCCTTTCCTACCGACCTACCTACCTGCCTGCCTCCTGTATTTCTCACTCTCTCTCTCTATCCCTCTACCTACCTACCTACCCACCTACCTACCTACCTACCTACCTACCTACCTACCAACCTACCTACCTACCTACCTCCTGTATTTCTCCTTCTCTCTCTCTATCCCTCTACCTACCTACCTACCTCCTGTATTTCTCCCCCCCTCTCTATATCCCTCTACCTACCTACCTACCTACCTACCTACCTACCTACCTACCTACCTACCTACCTACCTACCTCATGTATTTCTCCCCCCTCTCTCTATCCCCCTACCTACCTACCTCACTCCTATATTTCTCCCTCTCTCTCTATCCCTCTACCTACCTACCTACCTCCTGTATTTCTCCCCCCTCTCTCTATCCCTCTACCTACCTACCTACCTACCTACCTACATACCTACCTACCTACCTACTTGCCTGCCTGCCTGCCTGCCTCCTGTATTTCTCCCCCTCTCTCTCTATCCCCCTACCTACCTACCTACCTATCTACCTACCTACCCACCTACCTAACTACCTATCTTCCTGCCTCCTGTATTTCTCACCCTCTGTTTCTATCCCTCTACCTACCTACCTACCTACCTACCTACCTACCTACCTAGCTACCTACCTACCTACCTACCTTCCTACCTACCTACCTACCTACCTACCTATCTCCTGTATTTCTCCCTCTCTCTCTCTCCCTCTACCTACCTAACTACCTCCTGTATTTCTCCCTCTCTCTCTATCCCTCTACCTACCTGCCTGCCTACCTACCTGCCTCCTGTATTTCTTCCCCGTCTATCCCGCTAGCTACCTACCTACCTACCTACCTACCTACCCACCTCCCTACTTCCCTCCCTCCCTCCTGTATTTCTGTTATCTCTCTATTCCTCTACCTACCTACCTACCTCCTGTATTTCTCCCCCCCCTCTCTCTATCCATCTACCTACATACCTACATACCTACTTGCCTACCTCCTGTATTTCTCACCCTCTCTCTCTATCCCTCTACCTACCTACCTACCTACCCTCCTCCCTACTTCCCTCCCTCCCTCCTGTATTTCTGTTCTCTCTCTATCCATCTACCTACATACCTACTTGCCTACCTCCTGTATTTTTCTCCCTCTCTCTCTATCCCTCTACCTACCTACCTACCTACCTACCTACCTGCCTGCCTGCCTGCCTACCTACCTCCTGTATTTCTCCCCCCCTCTCTATCCCTCTACCTACCTACCTACCTACCTACCTACCTACCTCATGTATTTCTCCCCCCTCTCTCTATCCCCCTACCTACCTACCTCACTCCTATATTTCTCCCTCTCTCTCTATCCCTCTACCTACCTACCTACCTCCTGTATTTCTCCCCCCTCTCTCTATCCCTCTACCTACCTACCTACCTACCTACCTACCTACCTACTTGCCTGCCTGCCTGCCTCCTGTATTTCTCCCCCTCTCTCTCTATCCCCCTACCTACCTACCTACCTACCTACCTACCTACCTACCCACCTACCTAACTACCTATCTTCCTGCCTCCTGTATTTCTCACCCTCTGTTTCTATCCCTCTACCTACCTACCTACCTACCTACCTACCTACCTACCTACCTACCTACCTTCATACCTACCTAGCTACCTACCTATCTCCTGTATTTCTCCCTCTCTCTCTCTCCCTCTACCTACCTAACTACCTCCTGTATTTCTCCCTCTCTCTCTATCCCTCTACCTACCTGCCTGCCTACCTACCTGCCTCCTGTATTTCTTCCCCGTCTATCCCGCTAGCTACCTACCTACCTACCTACCCTCCTCCCTACTTCCCTCCCTCCCTCCTGTATTTCTGTTCTCTCTCTATCCATCTACCTACATACCTACTTGCCTACCTCCTGTATTTTTCTCCCTCTCTCTCTATCCCTCTACCTACCTACCTACCTACTTACCTACCTGCCTGCCTGCCTGCCTGCCTGCCTCCTGTATTTCTCACCCTCTCTCTATCCATCTACCTACCTACCTACCTACCTACCTACCTACCTACCTACCTACCTACCTACCTACCTACCTACCTACCTGCCTCCTGTATTTCTCCCCCTCTCTATCTCTCTACCTAACTATATACCTACCTACTGTATTTCTCCCTCTCTGTCTATCCCTCTACCTACCTACCTACCTACCTACCTACCTACCCACCTACCTAATTACCTACCTTCCAGCCACTTGTATTTCTCACCGTCTCTCTCTATCCCTCTACCTACCTACCTAACTACCTACCTACCTCCTGTATTTCTCCCCCTGTCTATCCCTTTACCTAACTACCTACCTACCTCCTGTTCCCCCCCTCTCTCTCTATCTCTCTACCTACCTACCTACCTACCTTCTGTATTTCTCCCTCTCCCTCTATCCCTTTCCTTTCCTACCGACCTACCTACCTGCCTGCCTCCTGTATTTCTCACTCTCTCTCTATCCCTCTACCTACCTACCTACCCACCTACCTACCTACCTACCTACCTACCTACCTACCTACCTTCTGTATTTCTCCCTCTCCCTCTATCCCTTTCCTTTCCTACCGACCTACCTACCTGCCTGCCTCCTGTATTTCTCCTTCTCTCTCTCTATCCCTCTACCTACCTACCTACCTCCTGTATTTCTCCCCCCCTCTCTCTATCCCTCTACCTACCTACCTACCTACCTACCTACCTACCTACCTACCTACCTACCTACCTACCTACCTCATGTATTTCTCCCCCCTCTCTGTCTATCCCTCTACCTACCTACCTACCTACCTACCTACCTACACTCTTTATTTCTCCTTCTCTCTCTCTCTATACCTCTACCTACCTACCTACCTACCTACCTACCCACCTACCTAATTACCTACCTTCCAGCCACCTGTATTTCTCACCCTCTCTCTCTATCCCTCTACCTACCTACCTAACTACCTACCTACCTCCTGTATTTCTCCCCCTGTCTATCCCTTTACCTAACTACCTACCTACCTCCTGTTCCCCCCCCTCTCTCTATCTCTCTACCTACCTACCTACCTACCCACCCACCTACCTACTTACCTACCTACCTCCTGTATTTCTCCTTCTCTCTCTTTATCCCTTTACATACCTACCTACCTCCTGTTTTTCTCCCTGTCTCTCTCTACCTACCTACCTACCTACCTACCTACCTACCTACCTACCTACCTACCTACCTACCTTCTGTATTTCTCCCTCTCCCTCTATCCCTTTCCTTTCCTACCGACCTACCTACCTGCCTGCCTCCTGTATTTCTCACTCTCTCTCTCTATCCCTCTACCTACCTACCTACCCACCTACCTACCTACCTACCTACCTACCCACCTACCTACCTACCTACCTACCTACCTACCTACCTCCTGTATTTCTCCTTCTCTCTCTCTATCCCTCTACCTACCTACCTACCTCCTGTATTTCTCCCCCCCCTCTATATCCCTCTACCTACCTACCTACCTACCTACCTACCTACCTACCTACCTCATGTATTTCTCCCCCCTCTCTCTATCCCCCTACCTACCTACCTACCTCACTCCTATATTTCTCCCTCTCTCTCTATCCTTCTACCTACCTACCTACCTCCTGTATTTCTCCCCCTCTCTCTATCCCTCTACCTACCTACCTACCTACCTACCTACCTGCCTGCCTGCCTGCCTGCCTGCCTCCTGTATTTCTCCCCCTCTCTCTCTATCCCCCTACCTACCTACCTACCTACCTACCTACCTACCTACCTACCTACCTACCTATCTACCTACCTACCCACCTACCTAACTACCTATCTTCCTGCCTCCTGTATTTTTCACCCTCTGTTTCTATCCCTCTACCTACCTACCTACCTACCTACCTACCTACCTTCCTACCTACCTACCTACCTACCTACCTACCTATCTCCTGTATTTCTCCCTCTCTCTCTCTCCCTCTACCTACCTAACTACCTCCTGTATTTCTCCCTCTCTCTCTATCCCTCTACCTACCTGCCTGCCTACCTACCTACCTGCCTCCTGTATTTCTTCCCCGTCTATCCCGCTAGCTACCTACCTACCTACCTACCTACCCACCTCCCTACTTCCCTCCCTCCCTCCTGTATTTCTGTTCTCTCTCTATTCCTCTACCTACCTACCTACCTCCTGTATTTCTCCCCCCCTCTCTCTATCCATCTACCTACATACCTACATACCTACTTGCCTACCTCCTGTATTTCTCACCCTCTCTCTCTATCCCTCTACCTACCTACCTACCTACCTACCTACCTGCCTGCCTGCCTGCCTGCCTGCCTGCCTGCCTGCCTGCCTGCCTGCCTCCTGTATTTCTCACGCTCTCTCTCTATCCCTCTACCTACCTACCTACCTACCTACCTACCTACCTACCTACCTACCTACCTACCTCCTGTATTTCTCCTCTCTCTCTATCCCTCTACCTACCTACCTACCTCCTGTATTTCTCCCCCCCTCTCTATCCCTCTACCTACCTACCTACCTACCTACCTACCTACCTACCTACCTACCTACCTACCTCATGTATTTCTCCCCCCTCTCTCTATCCCCCTACCTACCTACCTCACTCCTATATTTCTCCCTCTCTCTCTATCCCTCTACCTACCTACCTACCTCCTGTATTTCTCCCCCCTCTCTCTATCCCTCTACCTACCTACCTACCTACCTACCTACCTACCTACTTGCCTGCCTGCCTGCCTGCCTCCTGTATTTCTCCCCCTCTCTCTCTATCCCCCTACCTACCTACCTACCTACCTACCCACCTACCTAACTACCTATCTTCCTGCCTCCTGTATTTCTCACCCTCTGTTTCTATCCCTCTACCTACCTACCTACCTACCTACCTACCTACCTACCTACCTTCCTACCTACCTAGCTACCTACCTATCTCCTGTATTTCTCCCTCTCTCTCTCTCCCTCTACCTACCTAACTACCTCCTGTATTTCTCCCTCTCTCTCTATCCCTCTACCTACCTGCCTGCCTACCTACCTGCCTCATGTATTTCTTCCCCGTCTATCCCGCTAGCTACCTACCTACCTACCTACCTACCTACCCACCTCCCTACTTCCCTCCCTCCCTCCTGTATTTCTGTTCTCTCTCTATTCCTCTACCTACCTACCTACCTACCTCCTGTATTTCTCCCCCCCTCTCTCTATCCATCTACCTACATACCTACATACCTACTTGCCTACCTCCTGTATTTCTCACCCTCTCTCTCTATCCCTCTACCTACCTACCTACCTACCTACCTACCTACCTACCTACCTACCTACCTGCCTGCCTGCCTGCCTGCCTCCTGTATTTCTCACCCTCTCTCTCTATCCCTCTACCTACCTACCTACCTACCTACCTACCTACCTACCTACCTACCTACCGACCTACCGACCTGCCTGCCTCCTGTATTTCTCCCCCTCTCTATCTCTCTACCTAACTATATACCTACCTACTGTATTTCTCCCTCTCTCTATCCCTCTACCTACCTACCTACCTACCTACCTACCTACCCTCTTTATTTCTCCTTCTCTCTCTCTCTATACCTCTACCTACCTACCTACCCACCTACCTAATTACCTACCTTCCAGCCACCTGTATTTCTCACCCTCTCTCTCTATCCCTCTACCTACCTACCTAACTACCTACCTACCTCCTGTATTTTCCCCCTGTCTATCCCTTTACCTAACTACCTACCTACCTCCTGTTCCCCCCTCTCTCTCTATCTCTCTACCTACCTACCTACCCACCCACCTACCTACTTACCTACCTACCTCCTGTATTTCTCCTTCTCTCTCTTTATCCCTTTACATACCTACCTACCTCCTGTTTTTCTCCCTCTCTCTCTCTACCTACCTACCTACCTACCTACCTACCTACCTACCTACCTACCTTCCTTCTGTATTTCTCCCTCTCCCTCTATCCCTTTCCTTTCCTACCGACCTACCTACCTGCCTGCCTCCTGTATTTCTCACTCTCTCTCTCTATCCCTCTACCTACCTACCTACCTACCCACCTACCTACCTACCTACCTACCTACCTACCTAATACCTACCTACCTACCTACCTACCTACCTACCTACCTCCTGTATTTCTCCTTCTCTCTCTCTATCCCTCTACCTACCTACCTACCTCCTGTATTTTTCCGCCCCTCTCTCTATACCTCTACCTACCTACCTACCTACCTACCTACCTACCTACCTACCTACCTACCTACCTACCTACCTACCTACCTACCTACCTACCTACTGTATTTCTCCCACTCTCTATGCCTCTACCTTCCTCCCTACCTCCTGTATTTCTCCCCCCTCTCTCTCTCTATCCCTCTACCTACCTACCTACCTACCTCCTGTATTTCTCCCCCTCTCTCTCAATCCCTCTACCTACCTACCTACCTACCTACCTACCTACCTACCTACCTACCTACCTACCTACCTCCCTACCTCCTGTATTTCTCCTTCTCTCTCTCTATACCTCTACCTACCTTCCTTCCTTCATACCTACCTACCTACCTACCTACCTCCCTACCTACCTACCTACCTACCTACCCACCTACCTAACTACCTATCTTCCTGCCTCCTGTATTTCTCACCCTCTGTCTCTATCCCTCTACCTACCTACCTACCTACCTACCTACCTACCTACCTACCTACCTACCTCCCTCCCTACCTCCTGTATTTCTCCTTCTCTCTCTATACCTCTACCTACCTTCCTTCCTTCCTACCTACCTACCTACCTACCTACCTACCTACCTACCTACCCACCTACCTAACTACCTATCTTCCTGCCTCCTGTATTTCTCACCCTCTGTCTCTATCCCTCTACCTACCTACCTACCTACCTACCTACCTACCTACCTACCTACCTACCTACCTACCTACCTACTTGACTGCCTGCCTGCCTGCCTGCCTGCCTCCTGTATTTCTCCCCCTCTCTCTCTATCCCTCTACCTACCTACCTACCTACCTACCTACCTACCTACCTACCTACCTCCTGTATTTCTCCCTCTCTCTCTCTCCCTCTACCTACTTAACTACCTTCTGTATTTCTCCCTCTCTCTCTATCCCTCTACCTACCTGCCTGCCTACCTACCTGCCTCCTGTATTTCTTCCCCGTCTATCCCGCTAGCTACCTACCTACCTACCTACCTACCCACCTCCCTACTTCCCTCCCTCCCTCCCTCCTGTATTTCTGTTCTCTCTCTATTCCTCTACCTACCTACCTACCTCCTGTATTTCTCCCCCCCTCTCTCTATCCCTCTACCTACCTACCTACCTACCTACCTACCTACCTACCTACCTACCTACCTATCTCCTGTATTTCTCCCTCTCTCTCTCTCCCTCTACCTACCTAACTACCTCCTGTATTTCTCCCTCTCTCTCTATCCCTCTACCTACCTTCCTGCCTACCTACCTGCCTCCTGTATTTCTTCCCCGTCTATCCCGCTAGCTACCTACCTACCTACCTACCTACCCACCTCCCTACTTCCCTCCCTCCCTCCTGTATTTCTGTTCTCTCTCTATTCCTCTACCTACCTCCCTACCTCCTGTATTTCTCCCCCCCTCTCTCTATCCATCTACCTACATACCTACATACCTACTTGCCTACCTCCTGTATTTCTCACCCTCTCTCTCTATCCCTCTACCTACCTACCTACCTACCTACCTACCTGCCTGCCTGCCTGCCTGCCTGCCTGCCTGCCTGCCTGCCTGCCTCCTGTATTTCTCACTCTCTCTCTCTATCCCTCTACCTACCTACCTACCTACCTACCTACCTACCTACCTACCTACCTACCTTCTGTATTTCTCCTCTCTCTCTATCCCTCTACCTACCTACCTACCTCCTGTATTTCTCCCCCCCTCTCTATCCCTCTACCTACCTACCTACCTACCTACCTACCTACCTACCTACCTACCTACCTACCTACCTACCTACCTACCTCATGTATTTCTCCCCCCTCTCTCTATCCCCCTACCTACCTACCTCACTCCTATATTTCTCCCTCTCTCTCTATCCCTCTACCTACCTACCTACCTCCTGTATTTCTCCCCCCTCTCTCTATCCCTCTACCTACCTACCTACCTACCTACCTACCTACCTACTTGCCTGCCTGCCTGCCTGCCTCCTGTATTTCTCCCCCTCTCTCTCTATCCCCCTACCTACCTACCTACCTACCCACCTACCTAACTACCTATCTTCCTGCCTCCTGTATTTCTCACCCTCTGTTTCTATCCCTCTACCTACCTACCTACCTACCTACCTACCTACCTACCTACCTACCTACCTACCTTCCTACCTACCTAGCTACCTACCTATCTCCTGTATTTCTCCCTCTCTCTCTCTCCCTCTACCTACCTAACTACCTCCTGTATTTCTCCCTCTCTCTCTATCCCTCTACCTACCTGCCTGCCTACCTACCTGCCTCATGTATTTCTTCCCCGTCTATCCCGCTAGCTAGCTACCTACCTACCTACCTACCTACCCACCTCCCTACTTCCCTCCCTCCCTCCTGTATTTCTGTTCTCTCTCTATTCCTCTACCTACCTACCTACCTCCTGTATTTCTCCCCCCTCTCTCTATCCATCTACCTACATACCTACATTCCTACTTGCCTACCTCCTGTATTTCTCACCCTCTCTCTCTATCCCTCTACCTACCTACCTACCTACCTACCTACCTACCTGCCTGCCTGCCTGCCTGCCTCCTGTATTTCTCACCCTCTCTCTCTATCCCTCTACCTACCTACCTACCTACCTACCTACCTACCTACCTACCTACCGACCTACCGACCTGCCTGCCTCCTGTATTTCTCCCCCTCTCTATCTCTCTACCTAACTATATACCTACCTACTGTATTTCTCCCTCTCTCTATCCCTCTACCTACCTACCTACCTACCTACCTACCTACCTACCTACCTACCTACCTACCCTCTTTATTTCTCCTTCTCTCTCTCTCTATACCTCTACCTACCTACCTACCCACCTACCTAATTACCTACCTTCCAGCCACCTGTATTTCTCACCCTCTCTCTCTATCCCTCTACCTACCTACCTAACTACCTACCTACCTCCTGTATTTTCCCCCCTGTCTATCCCTTTACCTAACTACCTACCTACCTCCTGTTCCCCCCCTCTCTCTCTATCTCTCTACCTACCTACCTACCCACCCACCTACCTACTTACCTACCTACCTCCTGTATTTCTCCTTCTCTCTCTTTATCCCTTTACATACCTACCTACCTCCTGTTTTTCTCCCTCTCTCTCTCTACCTACCTACCTACCTACCTACCTACCTACCTACCTACCTACCTACCTACCTTCCTTCTGTATTTCTCCCTCTCCCTCTATCCCTTTCCTTTCCTACCGACCTACCTACCTGCCTGCCTCCTGTATTTCTCACTCTCTCTCTCTATCCCTCTACCTACCTACCTACCTACCCACCTACCTACCTACCTACCTACCTACCTACCTACCTACCTAATACCTACCTACCTACCTACCTACCTACCTACCTCCTGTATTTCTCCTTCTCTCTCTCTATCCCTCTACCTACCTACCTACCTCCTGTATTTTTCCGCCCCTCTCTCTACCTCTACCTACCTACCTACCTACCTACCTACCTACCTACCTACCTACCTACCTACTGTATTTCTCCCACTCTCTATGCCTCTACCTTCCTCCCTACCTCCTGTATTTCTCCCCCCCCTCTCTCTCTATCCCTCTACCTACCTACCTACCTACCTCCTGTATTTCTCCCCCTCTCTCTCAATCCCTCTACCTACCTACCTACCTACCTACCTACCTACCTACCTACCTACCTCCCTACCTCCTGTATTTCTCCTTCTCTCTCTCTATACCTCTACCTACCTTCCTTCCTTCATACCTACCTACCTACCTACCTCCCTACCTACCTACCTACCTACCTACCCACCTACCTAACTACCTATCTTCCTGCCTCCTGTATTTCTCACCCTCTGTCTCTATCCCTCTACCTACCTCCCTCCCTCCCTCCCTCCCTCCCTCCCTCCCTCCCTCCCTCCCTCCCTCCCTACCTCCTGTATTTCTCCTTCTCTCTCTCTATACCTCTACCTACCTTCCTTCCTTCCTACCTACCTACCTACCTACCTACCTACCTACCTACCTACCTACCCACCTACCTAACTACCTATCTTCCTGCCTCCTGTATTTCTCACCCTCTGTCTCTATCCCTCTACCTACCTACCTACCTACCTACCTACCTACCTACCTACCTACCTACCTACCTACCTACTTGACTGCCTGCCTGCCTGCCTGCCTGCCTCCTGTATTTCTCCCCCTCTCTCTCTATCCCTCTACCTACCTACCTACCTACCTACCTACCTACCTACCTACCTACCTACCTATCTCCTGTATTTCTCCCTCTCTCTCTCTCCCTCTACCTACTTAACTACCTTCTGTATTTCTCCCTCTCTCTCTATCCCTCTACCTACCTGCCTGCCTACCTACCTGCCTCCTGTATTTCTTCCCCGTCTATCCCGCTAGCTACCTACCTACCTACCTACCTACCTACCCACCTCCCTACCTCCCTCCCTCCCTCCTGTATTTCTGTTCTCTCTCTATTCCTCTACCTACCTACCTACCTCCTGTATTTCTCCCCCCCCTCTCTCTATCCCTCTACCTACCTACCTACCTACCTACCTACCTACCTACCTACCTACCTACCTACCTGCCTCCTGTATTTCTCCCCCTCTCTATCTCTCTACCTAACTATATACCTACCTACTGTATTTCTCCCTCTCTGTCTATCCCTCTACCTACCTACCTACCTACCTACCTACCTACCTACCTACCTACCCTCTTTATTTCTCCTTCTCTCTCTCTCTATACCTCTACCTACCTACCTACCTACCCACCTACCTAATTACCTACCTTCCAGCCACCTGTATTTCTCACCCTCTCGCTCTATCCCTCTACCTACCCACCTAACTACCTACCTACCTCCTGTATTTCTCCCCCTGTCTATCCCTTTACCTAACTAACTACCTACCTCCTGTTCCCCCCCTCTCTCTCTATCTCTCTACCTACCTACCTACCTACCCACCCACCTACCTACTTACCTACCTACCTCCTGTATTTCTCCTTCTCTCTCTTATCCCTTTACATACCTACCTACCTCCTGTTTTTCTCCCTCTCTCTCTCTACCTACCTACCTACCTACCTACCTACCTACCTACCTACCTACCTTCTGTATTTCTCCCTCTCCCTCTATCTTTTTCCTTTCCTACCGACCTACCTACTTGCCTGCCTCCTGTATTTCTCACTCTCTCTCTCTATCCCTCTACCTACATACCTACCTACCTACCTACCTACCTACCTACCTACCTACCTCCTGTATTTCTCCTTCTCTCTCTCTATCCCTCTACCTACCTACCTACCTCCTGTATTTCTCCCCCCCTCTCTCTATCCCTCTACCTACCTACCTACCTACCTACCTCCTGTATTTCTCCCCCTCTCTCTCAATCCCTCTACCTACCTACCTACCTACCTACCTACCTACCTACCTACCTACCTACCTACCTACCTACCTACCTACCTCCTGTATTTCTCCTTCTCTCTCTCTATACCTCTACCTACCTACCTTCCTTCCTTCCTTCCTTCCTTCCTACCTACCTACCTACCTACCTACCTACCTACCTACCTACCTACCTACCCACCTACCTAACTACCTATCTTCCTGCCTCCTGTATTTCTCACCCTCTGTCTCTATCCCTCTACCTACCTACCTACCTACCTACCTACCTACCTACCTACCTACCTACCTACCTCCCTACCTCCTGTATTTCTCCTTCTCTCTCTCTATACCTCTACCTACCTTCCTTCCTTCCTACCTACCTACCTACCTACCTACCTACCTACCTACCTACCCACCTACCTAACTACCTATCTTCCTGCCTCCTCTATTTCTCACCCTCTGTCTCTATCCCTCTACCTACCTACCTACCTACCTACCTACCTACCTACTTGCCTGCCTGCCTGCCTGCCTCCTGTATTTCTCCCCCTCTCTCTCTATCCCTCTACCTACCTACCTACCTACCTACCTACCTACCTACCTCCTGTATTTCTCCCTCTCTCTCTCTCCCTCTACCTACTTAACTACCTCCTGTATTTCTCCCTCTCTCTCTATCCCTCTACCTACCTGCCTGCCTACCTACCTGCCTCCTGTATTTCTTCCCCGTCTATCCCGCTAGCTACCTACCTACCTACCTACCTACCCACCTCCCTACTTCCCTCCCTCCCTCCCTCCTGTATTTCTGTTCTCTCTCTATTCCTCTACCTACCTACCTACCTCCTGTATTCCCCCCCCTCTCTATCCCTCTACCTACCTACCTACCTACCTACCTACCTACCTACCTACCTACCTACCTACCTACCTGCCTCCTGTATTTCTCCCCCTCTCTATCTCTCTACCTAACTATATACCTACCTACTGTATTTCTCCCTCTCTGTCTATCCCTCTACCTACCTACCTACCTACCTACCTACCTACCTACCTACCTACCTACCTACCCTCTTTATTTCTCCTTCTCTCTCTATATATACCTCTACCTACCTACCTACCTACCTACCCACCTACCTAATTACCTACCTTCCAGCCACCTGTATTTCTCACCCTCTCTCTCTATCCCTCTACCTACCCACCTAACTACCTACCTACCTCCTGTATTTCTCCCCCTGTCTATCCCTTTACCTAACTAACTACCTACCTCCTGTTCCCCCCCTCTCTCTCTATCTCTCTACCTACCTACCTACCTACCCACCCACCTACCTACTTACCTACCTACCTCCTGTATTTCTCCTTCTCTCTCTTTATCCCTTTACATACCTACCTACCTCCTGTTTTTCTCCCTCCCTCTCACTACCTACCTACCTACCTACCTACCTACCTACCTACCTACCTACCTACCTACCTACCTTCTGTATTTCTCCCTCTCCCTCTATCCCTTTCCTTTCCTACCGATCTACCTACCTGCCTGCCTCCTGTATTTCTCACTCTCTCTCTCTATCCCTCTACCTACCTACCTACCTACCTACCTACCTACCTACCTACCTACCTACCTACCTACCTCCTGTATTTCTCCTTCTCTCTCTCTATCCTTCTACCTACCTACCTACCTCCTGTATTTCTCCCCCCCTCTCTCTATCCCTCTACCTACCTACCTACCTACCTACCTCATGTATTTCTCCCCCCTCTCTCTATCCCCCTACCTACCTACCTCACTCCTATATTTCTCCCTCTCTCTCTATCCCTCTACCTACCTACCTACCTCCTGTATTTCTCCCCCCTCTCTCTATCCCTCTACCTACCTACCTACCTACCTACCTACCTACCTACCTACCTACCTACCTACCTACCTACTTACCTTGCTGCCTCCTGTATTTCTCACCCTCTCTCTCTATCCCTCTACCTACCTACCCTCCCACCTACCTACCTACCTACCTGCCTACCTCCTGTATTTCTCCCCCTCTCTATCCCTCTACCTAACTACCTAACTACCTCCTGTTATTCTCCCTCCCTCTCTCTATCTCTCTACCTACCTACCTACCTACCTACCTACCTACCTACCTTCCTACCTACCTGCCTACCTCCTGTATTTCTCCTCTCTCTCTATCCCTCTACCTACCTACCTACCCACCTACCTACCTTCCTACCTACCTCCTGTATTTCTCCTTCTCTCTCTCTATCCATCTACCTACATACCTACATACCTACTTGCCTACCTCCTGTATTTCTCACCCTCTCTCTCTATCCCTCTACCTACCTACCTACCTACCTACCTACCTACCTACCTACCTACCTGCCTGCCTGCCTGCCTCCTGTATTTCTCACTCTCTCTCTCTATCCCTCTACCTACCTACCTACCTACCTACCTACCTACCTACCTACCTACCTACCTACCTACCTACCTACCTCCTGTATTTCTCCTTCTCTCTCTCTATCCCTCTACCTACCTACCTACCTCCTGTATTTCTCCCCCCTCTCTCTATCCCTCTACCTACCTACCTACCTACCTACTTACCTACCTACCTACCTACCTACCTACCTACCTACCTACCTCATGTATTTCTCCCCCCTCTCTCTATCCCCCTACCTACCTACCTCACTCCTATATTTCTCCCTCTCTCTCTATCCCTCTACCTACCTACCTACCTCCTGTATTTCTCCCCCCTCTCTCTATCCCTCTACCTACCTACCTACCTACCTACCTACCTACCTACCTACCTACTTGCCTGCCTGCCTGCCTGCCTGCCTCCTGTATTTCTCCCCCTCTCTCTCTATCCCCCTACCTACCTACCTACCTACCTACCTACCTACCTACCTACCTACCTACCTACCCACCTACCTAACTACCTATCTTCCTGCCTCCTGTATTTCTCCCTCCCTCTCCCTCCCTCTACCTACCTAACTACCTCCTGTATTTCTCCCTCTCTCTCTATCCCTCTACCTACCTGCCTGCCTACCTACCTGCCTCCTGTATTTCTTCCCCGTCTATCCCGCTAGCTACCTACCTACCTACCTACCTACCCACCTCCCTACTTCCCTCCCTCCCTCCTGTATTTCTGTTCTCTCTCTATTCCTCTACCTACCTACCTACCTCCTGTATTTCTCCCCCCCTCTCTCTATCCATCTACCTACATACCTACATACCTACTTGCCTACCTCCTGTATTTCTCACCCTCTCTCTCTATCCCTCTACCTACCTACCTACCTACCTACCTACCTACCTGCCTGCCTGCCTGCCTGCCTGCCTGCCTGCCTGCCTGCCTCCTGTATTTCTCACTCTCTCTCTCTATCCCTCTACCTACCTACCTACCTACGTACCTACCTACCTACCTACCTACCTACCTCCCTCCTGTATTTCTCCTTCTCTCTCTCTATCCCTCTACCTACCTACCTACCTCCTGTATTTCTCCCCCCTCTCTCTATCCCTCTACCTACCTACCTACCTACCTACCTACCTACCTACCTACCTACCTACCTACCAACCTCATGTATTTCTCCCCCCTCTCTCTATCCCCCTACCTACCTACCTCACTCCTATATTCCTCCCTCTCTCTCTATCCCTCTACCTACCTACCTACCTCCTGTATTTCTCCCCCCTCTCTCTATCCCTCTACCTACCTACCTACCCACCTACCTAACTACCTATCTTCCTGCCTCCTGTATTTCTCACCCTCTGTTTCTTTCCCTCTACCTACCTACCTACCTACCTACCTACCTACCTACCTACCTACCTTCCTACCTACCTACCTACCTACCTACCTACCTACCTACCTACCTATCTCCTGTATTTCTCCCTCTCTCTCTATCCCTCTACCTACCTGCCTGCCTACCTACCTGCCTCCTGTATTTCTTCCCCGTCTATCCCGCTAGCTACCTACCTACCTACCTACCTACCCACCTCCCTACTTCCCTCCCTCCCTCCTGTATTTCTGTTCTCTCTCTATTCCTCTACCTACCTACCTACCTCCTGTATTTCTCCCCCCCTCTCTCTATCCATCTACCTACATACCTACATACCTACTTGCCTACCTCCTGTATTTCTCACCCTCTCTCTCTATCCCTCTACCTACCTACCTACCTACCTACCTACCTACCTACCTGCCTGCCTGCCTGCCTCCTGTATTTCTCACCCTCTCTCTCTATCCCTCTACCTACCTACCTACCTACCTACCTGCCTGCCTCCTGTATTTCTCCCCCTCTCTATCTCTCTACCTAACTATATACCTACCTACTGTATTTCTCCCTCTCTCTATCCCTCTACCTACCTACCTACCTACCTACCCTCTTTATTTCTCCTTCTCTCTCTCTCTATACCTCTACCTACCTACCTACCCACCTACCTAACTACCTACCTACCTCCTGTATTTTCCCCCTGTCTATCCCTTTACCTAACTACCTACCTACCTCCTGTTCCCCCCCTCTCTCTCTATCTCTCTACCTACCTACCTACCCACCCACCTACCTACTTACCTACCTACCTCCTGTATTTCTCCTTCTCTCTCTTTATCCCTTTACATACCTACCTACCTCCTGTTTTTCTCCCTCTCTCTCTCTCTCTACCTACCTACCTACCTACCTACCTACCTACCTACCTACCTACCTACCTACCTACCTACCTTCCTTCTGTATTTCTCCCTCTCCCTCTATCCCTTTCCTTTCCTACCGACCTACCTACCTGCCTGCCTCCTGTATTTCTCACTCTCTCTCTCTATCCCTCTACCTACCTACCTACCTACCCACCTACCTACCTACCTACCTACCTACCTACCTACCTACCTACCTACCTACCTACCTACCTACCTACCTACCTACCTACCTCCTGTATTTCTCCTTCTCTCTCTCTATCCCTCTACCTACCTACCTACCTCCTGTATTTTTCCGCCCCTCTCTCTATCCCTCTACCTACCTACCTACCTACCTACCTACCTACCTACCTACCTACCTACCTACCTACCTACCTACTGTATTTCTCCCACTCTCTATGCCTCTACCTTCCTCCCTACCTCCTGTATTTCTCCCCCCTCTCTCTCTCTATCCCTCTACCTACCTACCTACCTACCTACCTACCTACCTACCTACCTACCTCCTGTATTTCTCCTTCTCTCTCTTTATCCCTTTACATACCTACCTACCTCCTGTTTTTCTCCCTCTCTCTCTCTACCTACCTACCTACCTACCTACCTACCTACCTACCTACCTACCTACCTACCTTCCTTCTGTATTTCTCCCTCTCCCTCTATCCCTTTCCTTTCCTACCGACCTACCTACCTGCCTGCCTCCTGTATTTCTCACTCTCTCTCTCTATCCCTCTACCTACCTACCTACCTACCCACCCACCCACCCACCTACCTACCTACCTACCTACCTACCTACCTACCTACCTACCTACCTACCTACCTACCTACCTACCTCCTGTATTTTTCCGCCCCTCTCTCTATCCCTCTACCTACCTACCTACCTACCTACCTACCTACCTACCTACCTACCTACCTACCTACCTACCTACCTACCTACTGTATTTCTCCCACTGTCTATGCCTCTACCTTCCTCCCTACCTCCTGTATTTCTCCCCCCCTCTCTCTCTATCCCTCTACCTACCTACCTACCTACCTACCTACCTACCTACCTACCTACCTACCTACCTACCTACTTGCCTGCCTGCCTGCCTGCCTGCCTCCTGTATTTCTCCCCCTCTCTCTCTATCCCTCTACCTTCCTACCTACCTACCTACCTCCTGTATTTCTCCCCCTCTCTCTCTATCCCTCTACCTACCTACCTACCTACCTACCCACCTACCTAACTACCTACCTACCTCCTGTATTTTCCCCCTGTCTATCCCTTTACCTAACTACCTACCTACCTCCTGTTCCCCCCTCTCTCTCTATCTCTCTACCTACCTACCTACCCACCCACCTACCTACTTACCAACCTACCTCCTGTATTTCTCCTTCTCTCTCTTTATCCCTTTACATACCTACCTACCTCCTGTTTTTCTCCCTCTCTCTCTCTACCTACCTACCTACCTACCTACCTACCTACCTACCTACCTACCTTCCTTCTGTATTTCTCCCTCTCCCTCTATCCCTTTCCTTTCCTACCGACCTACCTACCTGCCTGCCTCCTGTATTTCTCACTCTCTCTCTCTATCCCTCTACCTACCTACCTACCTACCCACCTACCTACCTACCTACCTACCTACCTACCTACCTACCTACCTACCTCCTGTATTTCTCCTTCTCTCTCTCTATCCCTCTACCTACCTACCTACCTCCTGTATTTTTCCGCCCCTCTCTCTATCCCTCTACCTACCTACCTACCTACCTACCTACCTACCTACCTACCTACCTACCTACCTACTGTATTTCTCCCACTCTCTATGCCTCTACCTTCCTCCCTACCTCCTGTATTTCTCCCCCCTCTCTCTCTCTATCCCTCTACCTACCTACCTACCTACCTACCTACCTACCTACCTACCTACCTACCTCCTGTATTTCTCCTTCTCTCTCTTTATCCCTTTACATACCTACCTACCTCCTGTTTTTCTCCCTCTCTCTCTCTACCTACCTACCTACCTACCTACCTACCTACCTACCTACCTACCTACCTACCTACCTTCCTTCTGTATTTCTCCCTCTCCCTCTATCCCTTTCCTTTCCTACCGACCTACCTACCTGCCTGCCTCCTGTATTTCTCACTCTCTCTCTCTATCCCTCTACCTACCTACCTACCTACCCACCCACCCACCCACCCACCCACCTACCTACCTACCTACCTACCTACCTACCTACCTACCTACCTACCTACCTCCTGTATTTTTCCGCCCCTCTCTCTATCCCTCTACCTACCTACCTACCTACCTACCTACCTACCTACCTACCTACCTACCTACCTACCTACCTACCTACCTACCTACCTACCTACCTACTGTATTTCTCCCACTCTCTATGCCTCTACCTTCCTCCCTACCTCCTGTATTTCTCCCCCCCTCTCTCTCTATCCCTCTACCTACCTACCTACCTACCTACCTACCTACCTACCTACCTACCTACCTACCTACCTACCTACTTGCCTGCCTGCCTGCCTGCCTCCTGTATTTCTCCCCCTCTCTCTCTATCCCTCTACCTTCCTACCTACCTACCTACCTCCTGTATTTCTCCCCCTCTCACTCTATCCCTCTACCTACCTACCTACCTACCTACCTACCTACCTACCTACCTACCTACCTACCTACCTACCTACCTACCTATCTCCTGTATTTCTCCCTCTCTCTCTCTCCCTCTACCTACTTAACTACCTCCTGTATTTCTCCCTCTCTCTCTATCCCTCTACCTACCTGCCTGCCTACCTACCTGCCTCCTGTATTTCTTCCCCGTCTATCCCGCTAGCTACCTACCTACCTACCTACCTACCCACCTCCCTACTTCCCTCCCTCCCTCCCTCCTGTATTTCTGTTCTCTCTCTATTCCTCTACCTACCTACCTACCTCCTATATTTCTCCCCCCCTCTCTCTATCCCTCTACCTACCTACCTACCTACCTACCTACCTACCTACCTACCTACCTACCTACCTACCTGCCTCCTGTATTTCTCCCCCTCTCTATCTCTCTACCTAACTATATACCTACCTACTGTATTTCTCCCTCTCTGTCTATCCCTCTACCTACCTACCTACCTACCTACCTACCTACCCTCTTTATTTCTCCTTCTCTCTCTCTCTATACCTCTACCTACCTACCTACCTACCTACCCACCTACCTAATTACCTACCTTCCAGCCACCTGTATTTCTCACCCTCTCTCTCTATCCCTCTACCTACCCACCTAACTACCTACCTACCTCCTGTATTTCTCCCCCTGTCTATCCCTTTACCTAACTAACTACCTACCTCCTGTTCCCCCCCTCTCTCTCTATCTCTCTACCTACCTACCTACCTACCCACCCACCTACCTACTTAACTACCTACCTCCTGTATTTCTCCTTCTCTCTCTTTATCCCTTTACATACCTACCTACCTCCTGTTTTTCTCCCTCTCTCTCTCTACCTACCTACCTACCTACCTACCTACCTACCTACCTTCTGTATTTCTCCCTCTCCCTCTATCTCTTTCCTTTCCTACCGACCTACCTACCTGCCTGCCTCCTGTATTTCTCACTCTCTCTCTCTATCCCTCTACCTACCTACCTACCTACCTACCTACCTACCTACCTACTTACCTATCTACCTACCTACCTACCTACCTACCTACCTACCTACCTACCTACCTACCTACCTCCTGTATTTCTCCTTCTCTCTCTCTATCCCTCTACCTACCTACCTACCTCCTGTATTTCTCCCCCCCTCTCTCTATCCCTCTACCTACCTACCTACCTACCTACCTCATGTATTTCTCCCCCCTCTCTCTATCCCCCTACCTACCTACCTACCTCCTATATTTCTGCCTCTCTCCCTATCCCTCTACCTACCTACCTCCTGTATTTCTCCCCCCTCTCTCTATCCCTCTACCTACCTACCTACCTACCTACCTACCTACCTACCTACCTACTTACCTACCTACCTACCTTGCTGCCTCCTGTATTTCTCACCCTCTCTCTCTATCCCTCTACCTACCTACCCTCCCACCTACCTACCTACGTACCTGCCTGCCTCCTGTATTTCTCCCCCCTCTCTCTATCCCTCTACCTACCTACCTACCTACCTACCTACCTACCTACCTACCTACCCTCTTTATTTCTCCTTCTCGTTTCTCTCTATACCTCTACCTACCTACCTACCTACCTACCTACCTACCTACCCACCTACCTAATTACCTACCTTCCAGCCACCTGTATTTCTCACCCTCTCTCTCTATCCCTCTACCTACCCACCTAACTACCTACCTACCTCCTGTATTTCTCCCCCTGTCTATCCCTTTACCTAACTAACTACCTACCTCCTGTTCCCCCCCCCTCTCTCTATCTCTCTACCTACCTACCTACCTACCCACCCACCTACCTACTTACCTACCTACCTCCTGTATTTCTCCTTCTCTCTCTTTATCCCTTTACATACCTACCTACCTCCTGTTTTTCTCCCTCCCTCTCTCTACCTACCTACCTACCTACCTACCTACCTACCTACCTACCTACCTACCTACCTACCTTCTGTATTTCTCCCTCTCCCTCTATCTCTTTCCTTTCCTACCGACCTACCTACTTGCCTGCCTCCTGTATTTCTCACTCTCTCTCTCTATCCCTCTACCTACCTACCTACCTACCTACCTACCTACCTACCTACCTACCTACCTACCTACCTACCTACCTCCTGTATTTCTCCTTCTCTCTCTCTATCCCTCTACCTACCTACCTACCTCCTGTATTTCTCCCCCCCCTCTCTCTATCCCTCTACCTACCTACCTACCTACCTACCTACCTCATGTATTTCTCCCCCCTCTCTCTATCCCCCTACCTACCTACCTCACTCCTATATTTCTCCCTCTCTCCCTATCCCTCTACCTACCTACCTCCTGTATTTCTCCCCCCTCTCTCTATCCCTCTACCTACCTACCTACCTACCTACCTACCTACCTACCTACCTACCTACCTACCTACTTACCTACCTACCTACCTTGCTGCCTCCTGTATTTCTCACCCTCTCTCTCTATCCCTCTACCTACCTACCCTCCCACCTACCTACCTACGTACCTGCCTGCCTCCTGTATTTCTCCCCCCTCTCTCTATCCCTCTACCTACCTACCCTCCCACCTACCTACCTACGTACCTGCCTGCCTCCTGTATTTCTCCCCCCCTCTCTCTATCCCTCTACCTACCTACCTACCTACCTACCTACCTACCTACCTACCTTCTGTATTTCTCCCTCTCCCTCTATCCCTTTCCTTTCCTACCGACCTACCTACCTGCCTGCCTCCTGTATTTCTCACTCTCTCTCTCTATCCCTCTACCTACCTACCTACCCACCTACCCACCTACCTACCTACCTACCTACCTACCTACCTACCTACCTACCTACCTACCTACCTACCTCCTGTATTTCTCCTTCTCTCTCTCTATCCCTCTACCTACCTACCTACCTCCTGTATTTCTCCCCCCCTCTCTCTATCCCTCTACCTACCTACCTACCTACCTACCTACCTACCTACCTACCTACCTACCTACCTACCTACCCACCTACCTACCTCATGTATTTCTCCCCCTTCTCTCTATCCCCCTACCTACCTACCTCACTCCTATATTTCTCCCTCTCTCTCTATCCCTCTACCTACCTACCTACCTCCTGTATTTCTCCCCCCTCTCTCTATCCCTCTACCTACCTACCTACCTACCTACCTACCTACCTACCTACCTACCTTGCTGCCTCCTGTATTTCTCACCCTCTCTCTCTATCCCTCTACCTACCTACCCTCCCACCTACCTACCTACGTACCTGCCTGCCTCCTGTATTTCTCCCCCTCTCTCTATCCCTCTACCTACCTACCCTCCCACCTACCTACCTACCTACCTGCCTACCTCCTGTATTTCTCCCCCTCTCTATCCCTCTACCTAACTACCTAACTACCTCCTGTTATTCTCCCTCTCTCTCTCTATCTCTCTACCTACCTACCTACCTACCTACCTACCTACCTACCTACCTACCTTCCTACCTACCTGCCTGCCTCCTGTATTTCTCACTCTCTCTCTCTATCCCTCTACCTACCTACCTACCTACCTACCTACCTACCTACCTAACTACCTACCTACCTACCCACTTCCTGTATTTCTCCCCCTCTCTCTCTATCCCTCTACCTACCTACCTACCTACCTACCTCCTGTATTTCTCCCCCCCTCTCTCTATCCCTCTACCTACCTACCTACCTACCTACCTACCTACCTACCTACCTATCTACCTACATCCCTCCCTCCCTACCTCCTGTATTTCTCCTTCTCTCTATATATACCTCTACCTACCTACCTCCTGTATTTCTCCCCCCCTCTCTCTATCCTTCTACCTACCTACCTACCTACCTACCTACCTACCTACCTACCTACCTACCTACCTACCAAACTACCAAACTACCTATCTTCCTGCCTCCTGTATTTCTCACCCCCTGTCTCTATCCCTCTACCTACCTACCTACCTACCTACCTACCTACCTACCTACCTACCTACCTACCTACCTACCTACCTTACCTACCTACCTACCTACCTACCTACCTGCCTGCCTACCTACCTGCCTCCTGTATTTCTTCCCCTTCTATCCCGCTAGCTACCTACCTACCTACCCTCCTCCCTACTTCCCTCCCTCCCTCCTGTATTTCTGTTCTCTCTCTATTCCTCTACCTATCTACCTACCTCCTGTATTTCTCCCCCCCTCTCTCTATCCATCTACCCAGCTACCTACATACCTCTACCTACCTACCTACCTACCTACCTACCTACCTACCTACCTACCTACCTACCTACCTACCCACCTGCTGTATTTCTCCCCCTGTCTCTCTATCCCTCTACCTACCTACCTACCTACCTCCTGTATTTCTCCCCCTGTCTCTCTATCCCTCTACCTACCTCCTGTATTTCTCCCCCTCTCTCTCTATCCCTCTCCCTCTATCTCTTTCCTTTCCTACCGACCTACCTACTTGCCTGCCTCCTGTATTTCTCACTCTCTCTCTCTATCCCTCTACCTACCTACCTACCTACCTACCTACCTACCTACCTACCTACCTACCTACCTACCTACCTACCTACCTACCTACCTACCTACCTCCTGTATTTCTCCTTCTCTCTCTCTATCCCTCTACCTACCTACCTACCTCCTGTATTTCTCCCCCCTCTCTCTATCCCTCTACCTACCTACCTACCTACCTACCTCCCTCATGTATTTCTCCCCCCTCTCTCTATCCCCCTACCTACCTACCTCACTCCTATATTTCTCCCTCTCTCCCTATCCCTCTACCTACCTACCTCCTGTATTTCTCCCCCCTCTCTCTATCGCTCTACCTACCTACCTACCTACCTACCTACCTACCTACTTACCTACCTACCTACCTTGCTGCCTCCTGTATTTCTCACCCTCTCTCTCTATCCCTCTACCTACCTACCCTCCCACCTACCTACCTACGTACCTGCCTGCCTCCTGTATTTCTCCCCCCTCTCTCTATCCCTCTACCTACCTACCCTCCCACCTACCTACCTACGTACCTGCCTGCCTCCTGTATTTCTCCCCCCCTCTCTCTATCCCTCTACCTACCTACCTACCTACCTACCTACCTACCTACCTACCTACCTACCTACCTTCTGTATTTCTCCCTCTCCCTCTATCCCTTTCCTTTCCTACCGACCTACCTACCTGCCTGCCTCCTGTATTTCTCACTCTCTCTCTCTATCCCTCTACCTACCTACCTACCCACCTACCTACCTACCTACCTACCTACCTACCTACCTCCTGTATTTCTCCTTCTCTCTCTCTATCCCTCTACCTACCTACCTACCTCCTGTATTTCTCCCCCCCTCTCTCTATCCCTCTACCTACCTACCTACCTACCTACCTACCTACCTACCTACCTACCTGCCTACCTACCTACCTACCCACCTACCTACCTCATGTATTTCTCCCCCTTCTCTCTATCCCCCTACCTACCTACCTCACTCCTATATTTCTCCCTCTCTCTCTATCCCTCTACCTACCTACCTACCTCCTGTATTTCTCCCCCCTCTCTCTATCCCTCTACCTACCTACCTACCTACCTACCTACCTACCTACCTACCTACCTACTTACCTACCTACCTACCTTGCTGCCTCCTGTATTTCTCACCCTCTCTCTGTATCCCTCTACCTACCTACCCTCCCACCTACCTACCTACGTACCTGCCTGCCTCCTGTATTTCTCCCCCCTCTCTCTATCCCTCTACCTACCTACCCTCCCACCTACCTACCTACGTACCTGCCTGCCTCCTGTATTTCTCCCCCCCTCTCTCTATCCCTCTACCTACCTACCTACCTACCTACCTACCTACCTACCTACCTACCTTCTGTATTTCTCCCTCTCCCTCTATCCCTTTCCTTTCCTACCGACCTACCTACCTGCCTGCCTCCTGTATTTCTCACTCTCTCTCTCTATCCCTCTACCTACCTACCTACCCACCTACCTACCTACCTACCTACCTACCTACCTACCTACCTACCTACCTACCTACCTACCTCCTGTATTTCTCCTTCTCTCTCTCTATCCCTCTACCTACCTACCTACCTCCTGTATTTCTCCCCCCCTCTCTCTATCCCTCTACCTACCTACCTACCTACCTACCTACCTACCTACCTACCTACCTACCCACCTACCTACCTCATGTATTTCTCCCCCTTCTCTCTATCCCCCTACCTACCTACCTCACTCCTATATTTCTCCCTCTCTCTCTATCCCTCTACCTACCTACCTACCTCCTGTATTTCTCCCCCCTCTCTCTATCCCTCTACCTACCTACCTACCTACCTACCTACCTACCTACCTACCTACCTACCTTGCTGCCTCCTGTATTTCTCACCCTCTCTCTCTATCCCTCTACCTACCTACCCTCCCACCTACCTACCTACGTACCTGCCTGCCTCCTGTATTTCTCCCCCTCTCTCTATCCCTCTACCTACCTACCCTCCCACCTACCTACCTACCTACCTGCCTACCTCCTGTATTTCTCCCCCTCTCTATCCCTCTACCTAACTACCTAACTACCTCCTGTTATTCTCCCTCTCTCTCTCTATCTCTCTACCTACCTACCTACCTACCTACCTACCTACCTACCTACCTACCTACCTACCTTCCTACCTACCTGCCTGCCTCCTGTATTTCTCACTCTCTCTCTCTATCCCTCTACCTACCTACCTACCTACCTACCTACCTACCTACCCACTTCCTGTATTTCTCCCCCTCTCTCTCTATCCCTCTACCTACCTACCTACCTACCTACCTCCTGTATTTCTCCCCCCCTCTCTCTATCCCTCTACCTACCTACCTACCTACCTACCTACCTACCTACCTACCTACCTACCTATCTACCTACATCCCTCCCTCCCTACCTCCTGTATTTCTCCTTCTCTCTATATATACCTCTACCTACCTACCTCCTGTATTTCTCCCCCCCTCTCTCTATCCTTCTACCTACCTACCTACCTACCTACCTACCTACCTACCTACCTACCTTACCTACCTACCTACCTACCTACCTGCCTGCCTACCTACCTGCCTCCTGTATTTCTTCCCCTTCTATCCCGCTAGCTACCTACCTACCTACCCTCCTCCCTACTTCCCTCCCTCCCTCCTGTATTTCTGTTCTCTCTCTATTCCTCTACCTATCTACCTACCTCCTGTATTTCTCCCCCCCTCTCTCTATCCATCTACCCAGCTACCTACATACCTCTACCTACCTACCTACCTACCTACCTACCTACCTACCTATCTACCTACCTACCCACCTGCTGTATTTCTCCCCCTGTCTCTCTATCCCTCTACCTACCTACCTACCTACCTCCTGTATTTCTCCCCCTGTCTATCCCTTTACCTAACTAACTAACTACCTCCTGTTCCCCCCCTCTCTCTCTATCTCTCTACCTACCTACCTACCTACCCACCCACCTACCTACTTACCTTCCTACCTCCTGTATTTCTCCCTCTCCCTCTATCTCTTTCCTTTCCTACCGACCTACCTACTTGCCTGCCTCCTGTATTTCTCACTCTCTCTCTATCCCTCTACCTACCTACCTACCTACCTACCTACCTACCTACCTACCTACCTCCTGTATTTCTCCTTCTCTCTCTCTATCCCTCTACCTACCTACCTACCTCCTGTATTTCTCCCCCCTCTCTCTATCCCTCTACCTACCTACCTACCTCCCTCCCTCATGTATTTCTCCCCCCTCTCTCTATCCCCCTACCTACCTACCTCACTCCTATATTTCTCCCTCTCTCCCTATCCCTCTACCTACCTACCTCCTGTATTTCTCCCCCCTCTCTCTATCCCTCTACCTACCTACCTACCTACCTACCTACCTACCTACCTACCTACCTACCTACCTACCTACCTACTTACCTACCTACCTACCTTGCTGCCTCCTGTATTTCTCACCCTCTCTCTCTATCCCTCTACCTACCTACCCTCCAACCTACCTACCTACGTACCTGCCTGCCTCCTGTATTTCTCCCCCCTCTCTCTATCCCTCTACCTACCTACCCTCCCACCTACCTACCTACGTACCTGCCTGCCTCCTGTATTTCTCCCCCCCTCTCTCTATCCCTCTACCTACCTACCTACCTACCTACCTACCTACCTACCTACCTACCTACCTACCTACCTTCTGTATTTCTCCCTCTCCCTCTATCCCTTTCCTTTCCTACCGACCTACCTACCTGCCTGCCTCCTGTATTTCTCTCTCTCTCTCTCTATCCCTCTACCTACCTACCTACCTACCCACCTACCTACCTACCTACCTACCTACCTACCTACCTACCTACCTCCTGTATTTCTCCTTCTCTCTCTCTATCCCTCTACCTACCTACCTACCTCCTGTATTTCTCCCCCCCTCTCTCTATTCCTCTACCTACCTACCTACCTACCTACCTACCTACCTACCTACCTACCCACCTACCTACCTCATGTATTTCTCCCCCTTCTCTCTATCCCCCTACCTACCTACCTCACTCCTATATTTCTCCCTCTCTCTCTATCCCTCTACCTACCTACCTACCTCCTGTATTTCTCCCCCCTCTCTCTATCCCTCTACCTACCTACCTACCTACCTACCTACCTACCTACCTACCTACCTACCTACCTTGCTGCCTCCTGTATTTCTCACCCTCTCTCTCTATCCCTCTACCTACCTACCCTCCCACCTACCTACCTACGTACCTGCCTGCCTCCTGTATTTCTCCCCCTCTCTCTATCCCTCTACCTACCTACCCTCCCACCTACCTACCTACCTACCTGCCTACCTCCTGTATTTCTCCCCCTCTCTATCCCTCTACCTAACTACCTAACTACCTCCTGTTATTCTCCCTCTCTCTCTCTATCTCTCTACCTACCTACCTACCTACCTACCTACCTACCTACCTACCTACCTACCTTCCTACCTACCTGCCTGCCTCCTGTATTTCTCACTCTCTCTCTCTATCCCTCTACCTACCTACCTACCTACCTACCTACCTACCTACCTACCTACCTACCTACCTACCCACTTCCTGTATTTCTCCCCCTCTCTCTCTATCCCTCTACCTACCTACCTACCTACCTACCTCCTGTATTTCTCCCCCCTCTCTCTATCCCTCTACCTACCTACCTACCTACCTACCTATCTACCTACCTACCTACCTACCTACATCCCTCCCTCCCTTCCTCCTGTATTTCTCCTTCTCTCTATATATACCTCTACCTACCTACCTCCTGTATTTCTCCCCCCCTCTCTCTATCCCTCTACCTACCTACCTACCTACCTACCTACCTACCTACCTACCTACCTACCAAACTACCAAACTACCAAACTACCTATCTTCCTGCCTCCTGTATTTCTCACCCTCTGTCTCTATCCCTCTACCTACCTACCTACCTACCTACCTACCTACCTACCTTACCTACCTACCTACCTACCTACCTACCTACCTGCCTGCCTACCTACCTGCCTCCTGTATTTCTTCCCCTTCTATCCCGCTAGCTACCTACCTACCTACCTACCTACCCTCCTCCCTACTTCCCTCCCTCCCTCCTGTATTTCTGTTCTCTCTCTATTCCTCTACCTATCTACCTACCTCCTGTATTTCTCCCCCCCTCTCTCTATCCATCTACCTACCTACCTACCTACCTACCTACCTACCTACCTACCTACCTACCTACCTACCTACCTACCTACCTACCTACCCACCTCCTGTATTTCTCCCCCTGTCTCTCTATCCCTCTACCTACCTACCTACCTACCTCCTGTATTTCTCCCCCTCTCTCTCTATCCCTCTACCTACCTACCTACCTACCTACCTACCTACCTACCTACCTACCTACCTACCCATATTACCTACCTACCTACCCTCTTTATTTCTCCTTCTCTCTCTCTCTATACCTCTACCTACCTACCTACCTACCTACCTACCTACCCACCTAATTACCTACCTTCCAGCCACCTGTATTTCTCACCCTCTCTCTCTATCCCTCTACCTACCTACCTAACTACCTACCTCCCTCCTGTATTTCTCCCCCAGTCTATCCCTTTACCTAACTACCTACCTACCTCCTGTTTCCCCCCCCTCTCTCTCTATCTCTCTACCTACCTACCTACCTACCCACCCACCTACCTACTTACCTACCTACCTCCTGTATTTCTCCTTCTCTCTCTTTATCCCTTTACATACCTACCTACCTACCTACCTACCTACCTACCTCATGTATTTCTCCCCCCTCTCTCTATCCCCCTACCTACCTACCTACCTCCTATATTTCTCCCTTTCTCTCTATCCCTCTACCTACCTACCTACCTCCTGTATTTCTCCCACCTCTCTCTATCCCTCTACCTACCTACCTACCTACCTACCTACCTACCTACCTACCCACCTACCTAACTACCTACCTTGCTGCCTCCTGTATTTCTCACCCTCTCTCTCTATCCCTCTACCTACCTACCCTCCCACCTACCTACCTACCTACATGCCTATCTCCTGTATTTCTCCCCCCCTCTCTCTATCCCTCTACCTACCTACCTACCTACCTCCTGTATTTCTCCCCCTCTCTCTCTATCCCTCTACCTACCTACCTACCTACCTACCTACCTACCTACCTCCTGTATTTCTCCTTCTCTCTCTCTATACCTCTACCTACCTTCCTTCCTTCCTACCTACCTACCTACCTACCTACCTACCTACTTGCCTGCCTGCCTGCCTGCCTCCCGTATTTCTCCCCCCCTCTCTCTATCCCTCTACCTTCCTACCTACCTACCTACCTCCTGTATTTCTCCCCCTCTCTCTCTATCCCTCTACCTACCTACCTACCTACCTACCTACCTACCTACCTACCTACCTACCTACCCACCTACCTAACTACCTACCTTCCTGCCTCCTGTATTTCTCCCCCTCTCTCTCTATCCCTCTACCTACCTACCTACCTACCTACCTACCTATCTACCTACCTACCTACCTACCTACCTACCTACCTACCTACCTACATCCCTCCCTCCCTACCTCCTGTATTTCTCCTTCTCTCTATATATACCTCTACCTACCTACCTCCTGTATTTCTCCCCCCCTCTCTCTATCCCTCTACCTACCTACCTACCTACCTACCTACCTACCTACCTACCTACCTACCTACTTACCTACCTTACCTACCTACCTACCTACCTACCTACCTGCCTGCCTACCTACCTGCCTCCTGTATTTCTTCCCCTTCTATCCCGCTAGCTACCTACCTACCTACCTACCCTCCTCCCTACTTCCCTCCCTCCCTCCTGTATTTCTGTTCTCTCTCTATTCCTCTACCTATCTACCTACCTCCTGTATTTCTCCCCCCTCTCTCTATCCATCTACCTACCTACCTACATACCTCTACCTACCTACCTACCTACCTACCTACCTACCTACCTACCTACCTACCTACCTACCTACCTACCTACCTACCCACCTCCTGTATTTCTCCCCCTGTCTCTCTATCCCTCTACCTACCTACCTACCTACCTCCTGTATTTCTCCCCCTCTCTCTCTATCCCTCTACCTACCTACCTACCTACCTACCTACCTACCTACCTACCCTTATTACCTACCTACCTACCCTCTTTATTTCTCCTTCTCTCTCTCTCTATACCTCTACCTACCTACCTACCTACCTACCTACCTACCCACCTAATTACCTACCTTCCAGCCACCTGTATTTCTCACCCTCTCTCTCTATCCCTCTACCTACCTACCTAACTACCTACCTACCTCCTGTATTTCTCCCCCTGTCTATCCCTTTACCTAACTACCTACCTACCTCCTGTTCCCCCCCCTCTCTCTCTATCTCTCTACCTACCTACCTACCTACCTACCCACCCACCTACCTACTTACCTACCTACCTCCTGTATTTCTCCTTCTCTCTCTTTATCCCTTTACCTACCTACCTACCTACCTACCTACCTACCTACCTACCTCATGTATTTCTCCCCCCTCTCTCTATCCCCCTACCTACCTACCTACCTCCTATATTTCTCCCTTTCTCTCTATCCCTCTACCTACCTACCTACCTCCTGTATTTCTCCCCCCTCTCTCTATCCCTCTACCTACCTACCTACCTACCTACCTACCTACCTACCTACCTACCTACCCACCTACCTAACTACCTACCTTGCTGCCTCCTGTATTTCTCACCCTCTCTCTCTATCCCTCTACCTACCTACCCTCCCACCTACCTACCTACCTACATGCCTATCTCCTGTATTTCTCCCCCCCTCTCTCTATCCCTCTACCTACCTACCTACCTACCTCCTGTATTTCTCCCCCTCTCTCTCTATCCCTCTACCTACCTACCTACCTACCTACCTACCTACCTACCTCCTGTATTTCTCCTTCTCTCTCTCTATACCTCTACCTACCTTCCTTCCTTCCTACCTACCTACCTACCTACCTACCTACCTACCTACCTACCTACCTACCTACTTGCCTGCCTGCCTGCCTGCCTCCCGTATTTCTCCCCCCCTCTCTCTATCCCTCTACCTTCCTACCTACCTACCTACCTCCTGTATTTCTCCCCCTCTCTCTCTATCCCTCTACCTACCTACCTACCTACCTACCTACCTACCTACCTACCTACCTACCCACCTACCTAACTACCTACCTTCCTGCCTCCTGTATTTCTCACCCTCTGTCTCTATCCCTCTACCTATCTACCTACCTACCTACCTACCTACCTACCTACCTACCTACCTACCTACATCCCTCCCTCCCTACCTCCTGTATTTCTCCTTCTCTCTCTATATACCTCTACCTACCTACCTCCTGTATTTCTCCCCCCCTCTCTCTATCCCTCTACCTACCTACCTACCTACCTACCTACCTACCTACCTACCTACCTACCTACCTACCTACCTACCAAACTACCAAACTACCAAACTACCTATCTTCCTGCCTCCTGTATTTCTCACCCTCTGTCTCTATCCCTCTACCTACCTACCTACCTACTTACCTACCTTACCTACCTACCTACCTACCTGCCTGCCTACCTACCTGCCTCCTGTATTTCTTCCCCTTCTATCCCGCTAGCTACCTACCTACCTACCTACCCTCCTCCCTACTTCCCTCCCTCCCTCCTGTATTTCTGTTCTCTCTCTATTCCTCTACCTATCTACCTACCTGCTGTATTTCTCCCCCCCTCTCTCTATCCATCTACCTACCTACCTACATACCTCTACCTACCTACCTACCTACCTACCTACCTACCTACCTACCTACCCACCTCCTGTATTTCTCCCCCTGTCTCTCTATCCCTCTACCTACCTACCTACCTCCTGTATTTCTCCCCCTCTCTCTCTATCCCTCTACCTACCTACCTACCTACCTACCTACCTACCTACCTACCTACCTACCTACCTACCTACCTACCTACCCTTATTACCTACCTACCTACCCTCTTTATTTCTCCTTCTCTCTCTCTCTATACCTCTACCTACCTACCTACCTACCTACCCACCCACCTAATTACCTACCTTCCAGCCACCTGTATTTCTCACCCTCTCTCTCTATCCCTCTACCTACCTACCTAACTACCTACCTACCTCCTGTATTTCTCCCCCTGTCTATCCCTTTACCTAACTACCTACCTACCTCCTGTTCCCCCCCTCTCTCTCTCTATCTCTCTACCTACCTACCTACCTACCTACCCACCCAACTACCTACTTACCTACCTACCTCCTGTATTTCTCCTTCTCTCTCTTTATCCCTTTACATACCTACCTACCTACCTACCTACCTACCTACCTACCTCATGTATTTCTCCCCCCTCTCTCTATCCCCCTACCTACCTACCTACCTCCTATATTTCTCCCTTTCTCTCTATCCCTCTACCTACCTACCTACCTCCTGTATTTCTCCCCCCTCTCTCTATCCCTCTACCTACCTACCTACCTACCTACCTACCTACCCACCTACCTAACTACCTACCTTGCTGCCTCCTGTATTTCTCACCCTCTCTCTCTATCCCTCTACCTACCTACCCTCCCACCTACCTACCTACCTACATGCCTATCTCCTGTATTTCTCCCCCCCTCTCTCTATCCCTCTACCTACCTACCTACCTACCTCCTGTATTTCTCCCCCTCTCTCTCTATCCCTCTACCTACCTACCTACCTACCTACCTACCTCCTGTATTTCTCCTTCTCTCTCTCTATACCTCTACCTACCTTCCTTCCTTCCTACCTACCTACCTACCTACCTACCTACCTACCTACCTACTTGCCTGCCTGCCTGCCTGCCTCCCGTATTTCTCCCCCCCTCTCTCTATCCCTCTACCTTCCTACCTACCTACCTACCTCCTGTATTTCTCCCCCTCTGTCTCTATCCCTCTACCTATCTACCTACCTACCTACCTACCTACCTACCTACCTACCTACCTCCTGTATTTCTCCCCCCTCTCTCTATCCCTCTACCTAACTACCTCCCTCCCTCCTCTTTTTCTCCTTCTCTCTCTCTCTCTCTCTCTCTACCTACCTACCTCCTGTATTTCTCCCCCTCTCTCTCTATCCCTCTACCTACCTACCTACCTACCTACCTACCCACCTAGCTAACTACCTATCTTCCTGCCTCCTGTATTTCTCACCCTCTGTTTCTATCCCTCTACCTACCTACCTACCTACCTACCTACCTACCTACCTACCTACCTACCTACCTACCTACCTACCTACCCATATTACCTACCTACCTACCCTCTTTATTTCTCCTTCTCTCTCTCTCTATACCTCTACCTACCTACCTACCTACCTACCTACCTACCTACCTACCTACCCACCTAATTACCTACCTTCCAGCCACCTGTATTTCTCACCCTCTCTCTCTATCCCTCTACCTACCTACCTAACTACCTACCTCCCTCCTGTATTTCTCCCCCAGTCTATCCCTTTACCTAACTACCTACCTACCTCCTGTTTCCCCCCCCTCTCTCTCTATCTCTCTACCTACCTACCTACCTACCCACCCACCTACCTACTTACCTACCTACCTCCTGTATTTCTCCTTCTCTCTCTTTATCCCTTTACATACCTACCTACCTACCTACCTACCTACCTACCTACCTCATGTATTTCTCCCCCCTCTCTCTATCCCCCTACCTACCTACCTACCTCCTATATTTCTCCCTTTCTCTCTATCCCTCTACCTACCTACCTACCTCCTGTATTTCTCCCACCTCTCTCTATCCCTCTACCTACCTACCTACCTACCTACCTACCTACCTACCTACCTACCCACCTACCTAACTACCTACCTTGCTGCCTCCTGTATTTCTCACCCTCTCTCTCTATCCCTCTACCTACCTACCCTCCCACCTACCTACCTACCTACATGCCTATCTCCTGTATTTCTCCCCCCCTCTCTCTATCCCTCTACCTACCTACCTACCTACCTCCTGTATTTCTCCCCCTCTCTCTCTATCCCTCTACCTACCTACCTACCTACCTACCTACCTACCTACCTCCTGTATTTCTCCTTCTCTCTCTCTATACCTCTACCTACCTTCCTTCCTTCCTACCTACCTACCTACCTACCTACCTACCTACCTACTTGCCTGCCTGCCTGCCTGCCTCCCGTATTTCTCCCCCCCCTCTCTCTATCCCTCTACCTTCCTACCTACCTACCTACCTCCTGTATTTCTCCCCCTCTCTCTCTATCCCTCTACCTACCTACCTACCTACCTACCTACCTACCTACCTACCTACCTACCCACCTACCTAACTACCTACCTTCCTGCCTCCTGTATTTCTCCCCCTCTCTCTCTATCCCTCTACCTACCTACCTACCTACCTACCTACCTACCTACCTATCTACCTACCTACCTACCTACCTACCTACCTACCTACCTACCTACATCCCTCCCTCCCTACCTCCTGTATTTCTCCTTCTCTCTATATATACCTCTACCTACCTACCTCCTGTATTTCTCCCCCCCTCTCTCTATCCCTCTACCTACCTACCTACCTACCTACCTACCTACCTACCTACCTACCTACCTACCTACCTACCTACTTACCTACCTTACCTACCTACCTACCTACCTACCTACCTGCCTGCCTACCTACCTGCCTCCTGTATTTCTTCCCCTTCTATCCCGCTAGCTACCTACCTACCTACCTACCCTCCTCCCTACTTCCCTCCCTCCCTCCTGTATTTCTGTTCTCTCTCTATTCCTCTACCTATCTACCTACCTCCTGTATTTCTCCCCCCCTCTCTCTATCCATCTACCTACCTACCTACATACCTCTACCTACCTACCTACCTACCTACCTACCTACCTACCTACCTACCTACCTACCCACCTCCTGTATTTCTCCCCCTGTCTCTCTATCCCTCTACCTACCTACCTACCTACCTCCTGTATTTCTCCCCCTCTCTCTCTATCCCTCTACCTACCTACCTACCTACCTACCTACCTACCTACCTACCCTTATTACCTACCTACCTACCCTCTTTATTTCTCCTTCTCTCTCTCTCTATACCTCTACCTACCTACCTACCTACCTACCTACCTACCTACCCACCTAATTACCTACCTTCCAGCCACCTGTATTTCTCACCCTCTCTCTCTATCCCTCTACCTACCTACCTAACTACCTACCTACCTCCTGTATTTCTCCCCCTGTCTATCCCTTTACCTAACTACCTACCTACCTCCTGTTCCCCCCCCTCTCTCTCTATCTCTCTACCTACCTACCTACCTACCTACCCACCCACCTACCTACTTACCTACCTACCTCCTGTATTTCTCCTTCTCTCTCTTTATCCCTTTACCTACCTACCTACCTACCTACCTACCTACCTACCTACCTCATGTATTTCTCCCCCCTCTCTCTATCCCCCTACCTACCTACCTACCTCCTATATTTCTCCCTTTCTCTCTATCCCTCTACCTACCTACCTACCTCCTGTATTTCTCCCCCCTCTCTCTATCCCTCTACCTACCTACCTACCTACCTACCTACCTACCTACCTACCCACCTACCTAACTACCTACCTTGCTGCCTCCTGTATTTCTCACCCTCTCTCTCTATCCCTCTACCTACCTACCCTCCCACCTACCTACCTACCTACATGCCTATCTCCTGTATTTCTCCCCCCCTCTCTCTATCCCTCTACCTACCTACCTACCTACCTCCTGTATTTCTCCCCCTCTCTCTCTATCCCTCTACCTACCTACCTACCTACCTACCTACCTACCTACCTCCTGTATTTCTCCTTCTCTCTCTCTATACCTCTACCTACCTTCCTTCCTTCCTACCTACCTACCTACCTACCTACCTACCTACCTACCTACCTACTTGCCTGCCTGCCTGCCTGCCTCCCGTATTTCTCTCCCCCTCTCTCTATCCCTCTACCTTCCTACCTACCTACCTACCTCCTGTATTTCTCCCCCTCTCTCTCTATCCCTCTACCTACCTACCTACCTACCTACCTACCTACCTACCTACCTACCTACCTACCCACCTACCTAACTACCTACCTTCCTGCCTCCTGTATTTCTCACCCTCTGTCTCTATCCCTCTACCTATCTACCTACCTACCTACCTACCTACCTACCTACCTACCTACATCCCTCCCTCCCTACCTCCTGTATTTCTCCTTCTCTCTCTATATACCTCTACCTACCTACCTCCTGTATTTCTCCCCCCCTCTCTCTATCCCTCTACCTACCTACCTACCTACCTACCTACCTACCTACCTACCTACCTACCTACCTACCAAACTACCAAACTACCAAACTACCTATCTTCCTGCCTCCTGTATTTCTCACCCTCTGTCTCTATCCCTCTACCTACCTACCTACCTACTTACCTACCTTACCTACCTACCTACCTACCTACCTGCCTGCCTACCTACCTGCCTCCTGTATTTCTTCCCCTTCTATCCCGCTAGCTACCTACCTACCTACCTACCCTCCTCCCTACTTCCCTCCCTCCCTCCTGTATTTCTGTTCTCTCTCTATTCCTCTACCTATCTACCTACCTGCTGTATTTCTCCCCCCCTCTCTCTATCCATCTACCTACCTACCTACATACCTCTACCTACCTACCTACCTACCTACCTACCTACCTACCCACCTCCTGTATTTCTCCCCCTGTCTCTCTATCCCTCTACCTACCTACCTACCTCCTGTATTTCTCCCCCTCTCTCTCTATCCCTCTACCTACCTACCTACCTACCTACCTACCTACCTACCTACCTACCTACCTACCTACCTACCTACCCTTATTACCTACCTACCTACCCTCTTTATTTCTCCTTCTCTCTCTCTCTATACCTCTACCTACCTACCTACCTACCTACCCACCCACCTAATTACCTACCTTCCAGCCACCTGTATTTCTCACCCTCTCTCTCTATCCCTCTACCTACCTACCTAACTACCTACCTACCTCCTGTATTTCTCCCCCTGTCTATCCCTTTACCTAACTACCTACCTACCTCCTGTTCCCCCCCTCTCTCTCTCTATCTCTCTACCTACCTACCTACCTACCTACCCACCCAACTACCTACTTACCTACCTACCTCCTGTATTTCTCCTTCTCTCTCTTTATCCCTTTACATACCTACCTACCTACCTACCTACCTACCTACCTCATGTATTTCTCCCCCCTCTCTCTATCCCCCTACCTACCTACCTACCTCCTATATTTCTCCCTTTCTCTCTATCCCTCTACCTACCTACCTACCTCCTGTATTTCTCCCCCCTCTCTCTATCCCTCTACCTACCTACCTACCTACCTACCTACCTACCCACCTACCTAACTACCTACCTTGCTGCCTCCTGTATTTCTCACCCTCTCTCTCTATCCCTCTACCTACCTACCCTCCCACCTACCTACCTACCTACATGCCTATCTCCTGTATTTCTCCCCCCCTCTCTCTATCCCTCTACCTACCTACCTACCTACCTCCTGTATTTCTCCCCCTCTCTCTCTATCCCTCTACCTACCTACCTACCTACCTACCTACCTACCTACCTCCTGTATTTCTCCTTCTCTCTCTCTATACCTCTACCTACCTTCCTTCCTTCCTACCTACCTACCTACCTACCTACCTACCTACCTACCTACTTGCCTGCCTGCCTGCCTGCCTCCCGTATTTCTCCCCCCCTCTCTCTATCCCTCTACCTTCCTACCTACCTACCTACCTCCTGTATTTCTCCCCCTCTGTCTCTATCCCTCTACCTATCTACCTACCTACCTACCTACCTACCTACCTACCTACCTACCTACCTACCTCCTGTATTTCTCCCCCCTCTCTCTATCCCTCTACCTAACTACCTCCCTCCCTCCTCTTTTTCTCCTTCTCTCTCTCTCTCTCTCTCTCTACCTACCTACCTCCTGTATTTCTCCCCCTCTCTCTCTATCCCTCTACCTACCTACCTACCTACCTACCTACCCACCTAGCTAACTACCTATCTTCCTGCCTCCTGTATTTCTCACCCTCTGTTTCTATCCCTCTACCTACCTACCTACCTACCTACCTACCTACCTACCTACCTACCTACCTACCTACCTCCTGTATTTCTTCCTCTCTCTCTCTCCCTCTACCTACCTAACTACCTCCTGTATTTCTCCCTCTCTCTCTATCCCTCTACCTACCTCCCTGCCTACCTACCTGCCTCCTGTATTTCTTCCCCGTCTATCCCGCTAGCTACCTACCTACCTACCTACCTACCTACCTACCCACCTCCCTACTTCCCTCCCTCCCTCCTGTATTTCTGTTCTCTCTCTATTCCTCTACCTACCTACCTACCTCCTGTATTTCTCCCCCCTCTCTCTATCCATCTACCTACCTACCTACATACCTACTTGCCTACCTCCTGTATTTCTCACACTCTCTCTCTATCCCTCTACATACCTACCTACCTACCTACCTACCTACCTACCTACCTACCTACCCACCTACCTAACTACCTACCTTCCTGCCTCCTGTATTTCTCACCCTCTGTCTCTATCCCTCTACCTATCTACCTACCTACCTACCTACCTACCTACCTACCTACCTACCTACCTACCTACCTACCTACCTATCTTCCTGCCTCCTGTATTTCTCACCCTCTGTCTCTATCCCTCTACCTATCTACCTACCTACCTACCTACCTACCTACCTACCTACCTACCTACCTACTTGCCTGCCTGCCTGCCTCCTGTATTTCTCCCCCTCTCTCTCTATCCCTCTACCTTCCTACCTACCTACCTACCTCCTGTATTTCTCCCCCTCTCTCTCTATCCCTCTACCTACCTACCTACCTACCTACTTGCCTACCTCCTGTATTTCTCACCCTCTCTCTCTATCCCTCTACATACCTACCTACCTACCTACCTGCCTGCCTGCCTGCCTGCCTGCCTGCCTCCTGTATTTCTCACCCTCTCACTCTATCCCTCTACCTACCTACCTACCTACCTACCTACCTACCTACCTACCTACCCACCTACCTAACTACCTACCTTCCTGCCTCCTGTATTTCTCACCCTCTGTCTCTATCCCTCTACCTATCTACCTACCTACCTACCTACCTACCTACCTACCTCCTGTATTTCTCCCCCCTCTCTCTATCCCTCTACCTAACTACCTCCCTCCCTCCTCTTTTTCTCCTTCTCTCTCTCTCTCTCTACCTACCTACCTACCTCCTGTATTTCTCCCCCCCTCTCTCTATCCCTCTACCTACCTACCTACCTACCTACCTACCTACCTACCTACCTACCTCCTGTATTTCTTCCTCTCTCTCTCCCTCTACCTACCTAACTACCTCCTGTATTTCTCCCTCTCTCTCTATCCCTCTACCTACCTCCCTGCCTACCTACCTGCCTCCTGTATTTCTTCCCCGTCTATCCCGCTAGCTACCTACCTACCTATCTACCTACCCACCTCCCTACTTCCCTCCCTCCCTCCTGTATTTCTGTTCTCTCTCTATTCCTCTACCTACCTACCTACCTCCTGTATTTCTCCCCCCTCTCTCTATCCATCTACCTACCTACCTACATACCTACTTGCCTACCTCCTGTATTTCTCACCCTCTCTCTCTATCCCTCTACATACCTACCTACCTACCTACCTACCTGCCTGCCTGCCTGCCTGCCTGCCTGCCTGCCTCCTGTATTTCTCACCCTCTCTCTCTATCCCTCGACCTACCTACCTACCTACCTACCTACCTACCTACCTACCTACCTACCTACCTACCTGCCTCCTGTATTTCTCCCCCTCTCTATCCCTCTACCTACCTACCTACCTACCTACCTACCTACCTACCTACCCTCTTTATTTCTCCTTCTCTCTCTCTCTATACCTCTACCTACCTACCTACCTAACTACCTACCTACCTCCTGTATTTCTCCCCCTGTCTATCCCTTTACCTAACTATCTACCTACCTCCTGTTCCCCCCTCTCTCTCTATCTCTCTACCTACCTACCTACCTACCCACCCACCTACCTACTTACCTACCTACCTCCTGTATTTCTCCTTCTCTCTCTTTATCCCTTTACATACCTACCTACCTCCTGTTTTTCTCCCTCTCTCTCTCCACCTACCTACCTACCTACCTACCTACCTACCTACCTACCTACCTACCTTCTGTATTTCTCCCTCTCCCTCTATCCCTTTCCTTTCCTACCGACCTACCTACCTGCCTGCCTCCTGTATTTCTCACTCTCTCTCTCTATCCCTCTACCTACCTACCCTCCCACCTACCTACCTACCTACCTGCCTACCTCCTGTATTTCTCCCCCGTCTCTCTATACCTCTACCTACCTACCTACCTACCTACCTCCTGTATTTCTCCCCCCCTCTCTCTATCCCTCTACCTACCTACCTACCTACCTACCTACCTACCTACCTACCTCCTGTATTTCTCCTTCTCTCTCTCTATACCTCTACCTACCTTCCTTCCTACCTACCTACCTACCTACCTACCTACCTATTTGCCTGCCTGCCTGCCTGCCTGCCTCCCGTATTTCTCCCCCTCTCTCTCTATCCCTCTACCTTCCTATCTACCTACCTACCTCCTGTATTTTCCCCCCTCTCTCTCTATCCCTCTACCTACCTACCTACATACCTCTACCTACCTACCTACCTACCTACCTACCTACCTACCCACCTCCTGTATTTCTCCCCCTGTCTCTCTATCCCTCTACCTACCTACCTACCTACCTCCTGTATTTCTCCCCCTCTCTCTCTATCCCTCTACCTACCTACCTACCTACCTACCTACCTACCTACCTACCTACCCTTATTACCTACCTACCTACCCTCTTTATTTCTCCTTCTCTCTCTCTCTATACCTCTACCTACCTACCTACCTACCTACCCACCCACCTAATTACCTACCTTCCAGCCACCTGTATTTCTCACCCTCTCTCTCTATCCCTCTACCTACCTACCTAACTACCTACCTACCTCCTGTATTTCTCCCCCTGTCTATCCCTTTACCTAACTACCTACCTACCTCCTGTTCCCCCCCCCTCTCTCTCTCTATCTCTCTACCTACCTACCTACCTACCTACCCACCCAACTACCTACTTACCTACCTACCTCCTGTATTTCTCCTTCTCTCTCTTTATCCCTTTACATACCTACCTACCTACCTACCTACCTACCTACCTACCTACCTCATGTATTTCTCCCCCCTCTCTCTATCCCCCTACCTACCTACCTACCTCCTATATTTCTCCCTTTCTCTCTATCCCTCTACCTACCTACCTACCGCCTGTATTTCTCCCCCCTCTCTCTATCCCTCTACCTACCTACCTACCTACCTACCTACCTACCTACCTACCTACCTACCCACCTACCTAACTACCTACCTTGCTGCCTCCTGTATTTCTCACCCTCTCTCTCTATCCCTCTACCTACCTACCCTCCCACCTACCTACCTACCTACATGCCTATCTCCTGTATTTCTCCCCCCCTCTCTCTATCCCTCTACCTACCTACCTACCTTCCTCCTGTATTTCTCCCCCTCTCTCTCTATCCCTCTACCTACCTACCTACCTACCTACCTACCTACCTACCTACCTCCTGTATTTCTCCTTCTCTCTCTCTATACCTCTACCTACCTTCCTTCCTTCCTACCTACCTTCCTACCTACCTACCTACCTACCTACCTACCTACTTGCCTGCCTGCCTGCCTGCCTCCCGTATTTCTCCCCCCCCCTCTCTCTATCCCTCTACCTTCCTACCTACCTACCTACCTCCTGTATTTCTCCCCCTCTCTCTCTATCCCTCTACCTACCTACCTACCTACCTACCTACCTACCTACCCACCTACCTAACTACCTACCTTCCTGCCTCCTGTATTTCTCACCCTCTGTCTCTATCCCTCTACCTATCTTTCATTTTCATTTTTCATTTTATTACATTTATATCCCGCCCTTCTCCACAGAGGACCCAGGGCGGCGCACAGGAAATTTAAAAAACATACACAATAGAAGATAGACAAATAATTTAAAATATATATTAAATAATCCCCAATCCTGTGCTAAAAACCAATTATTAAAAACCCAATTTAAAACTTTTCTAAAAGTCCCCATGGGAGGTTAGGCTAGGCCGGCTTGATGGAAAAAATATGTCTTTAAACATTTGCGGAAGAGGCGGAGGTCGGTGATGGTCCGGAGTTCAGGGGGTAGGTCGTTCCAAAGGGCAGGGCCCGCCACAGAGAAGGCTCTTCCCCTGGGTGTCGCCAGTCGGCATTGTCCGGCCGACGGCACCCTGAGAAGGCCCTCTCTGTGGGAGCGGATCGGTCTAAGGGATGTATGGGGCAGGAGACGGTCTCGCATATAACTAGGCCCCGAGCCATGGAGCGCTTTAAAGATGGTCGTCAAAACCTTGAAGCGCACCCGAAAGACCACAGGAAGCCAATGCAGCTCGCGCAGGATTGGTGTTATATGGGAGCTTCTGGTGGCTCCCGTAATTACCCGCGCGGCTGCGTTTTGGACTAGCTGTAGCTTTCGAGTGCACCTCAAGGGAAGCCCCATGTAGAGAGCATTACAGTAGTCGAGACGGGACGTCACGAGAGCTTGAGTGACTGTGCAAAGGGCAGCCCGGTCCAGTAAGGGGCGCAATTGGCGCATCAGGCGTACCTGATGAAACGCCCCCCTGGCCACGGCCGTCACATGGTCCTCCAAGGACAGCCGGGAATCCAGGAGGACACCCAAATTGCGCGCCCTCTCCACGGGGGCCAGTGTTTCGCCCCCAATGGCCAGAGTTGGAGTAATCTGGCTGAACCGGGGTGCCGGAAACCACAGCCACTCAGTCTTGGCAGGGTTGAGCTTGAGTTTGTTACCACCCATCCAGATCCGTACGGCTTCCAAACACCGGGACAGCACTTCGGCGGCATCGTTGGGGTGGTCTGGGGTGGATATGTACAGCTGGGTGTCGTCAGCGTACAGATGGTACTCCACCCCAAAACCACGGATGATCTCACCCAGCGGCTTCATATATGTGTTAAACAGGAGGGGCGAGAGGACCGACCCCTGAGGAACCCCACATAAGAGGGGTCTCGAGGTCGACCTCTGCCCTCCCGTCAACACATATTGCGACCGACCAGAGAGGTAGGATGAGAACCACCGCAAAACGGTGCCTCCCAGCCCCAACCCCCCCAGTCGGTGCAATAGGATACCATGGTCGATGGTATCAAAAGCCGCCGAGAGGTCTAATAGGACTAGGATAGAGGAATACCCTCTATCCCGCGCCCTCCAGAGATCATCAACCAACGCGACCAATGCCGTCTCGGTACTGTGACCGGGTCGGAAGCCGGACTGGCGCGGGTCTAGATAATCAACTTCCTCCAGGTGTTGTGGAAACTGTTGGGCTACCACACTCTCAACAACCTTCACCAGAAAGTGAAGGTTGGAGACTGGACGATAGTTCTCTAGTAAAGCTGGGTCCAGGGACGGCTTCTTGAGGAGGGGCCTCACTACCGCCTCTTTCAAGACGGCAGGCAAGGACCCCTCACTCAAAGATGCGTTGACAATGCCCTGGAGCCAGCCTCGTGTCGTCTCCCAGGATGCCAGTACAAGCCAGGAGGGACACGGGTCCAATAAACATGTGGTCGCTCTAAGTTTCCTTGACAGCCTGTCCATATCCTCGGTGGTAACAAAGTCAAACTCCTCCCAAGCAGGAACCTCAAGACTAGTCTCGGACAGTCCCACAGGACCACTGTCGATGGAGGGTAGCTCATTCCGAATCCGAGTGATTTTCTCCTGCAGATAAATCCCAAATTCCTCTGCTCGCCCTTGTAGAGGGGCTTCCCGCGGCCTCTGGTGAAGGAGGGAGCGGGTCACCCCAAACAGGGCGGCAGGGCGGTTATCTGCGGATGCAATTAGGGTGGCACAATACTCACGTTTGGCCACCCTTATCGCCACTAAGTAAGCCCTAATATGGGTTCTCACTAGTGTTCGGTCGGCTTCGGAGCGAGAGGATCTCCATCTGCTCTCTAGGCGTCTCTTGTGGCGTTTCATCCCCCGAAGCTCCTCAGTAAACCAGGGAGCCTGGGTGATTCGTCGCCGCAAGAGAGGCCGCAAGGGCGCGACTCGGTCCAAGGCCCCCGTGGCCGCACTTAACCATGCGGCCACTAGGTCCTCAGTCGAGTCGCGGGGCAGGATCACAGGAATTGGCCCAAGCTCCCTCTGGAACCTTTCCGGGTCCATTAGAAGCCTGGGGCGGAACCATCTAGGAGTGTCCGGTTCCGCCTCCCCGCGGTGAGGTGGAGCGATTGGAAAGTCCAGCCGGAGGAGAGCGTGATCTGTCCATGACAAGGGAGTGATGACTAAGTCCCCTATTCCCAGATCGCGACTCCACTGTCCCGAGACAAAGATGAGATCCAGTGTGTTCCCCCCCTCGTGAGTGGGACCTAAAACTACCTGGGTCAGGTCCATGGCCGTCATGGAGGCCATGAACTCCCGAGCTGCTCCAGAGGCTTCGCCCGCCGACGGCAAGTTTAAGTCCCCCATGACTACCAGTCTGGGGGTCTCAACCGCCGCCTCGGCTATCACCTCTAGGAGCTCGGGCAGGGCTGTTGTTGCATAGCGAGGAGCCAGGTATACAACTAACACGCCCAACTGCCTCCCTAGGCCCCATCTCACGCAGAGAGATTCACACCCGGTTGTCTGGGGGACCGTGGTCTCCTTCGGCTCAAGACCTTCCTTTACGATAATCGCCACCCCCCCACCCCTCCCTAGGGCCCTAGGCTGATGGAAGGCGCGGTAACCTGGTGGGCAGATGTCCACGAGGGGTATACCCCCTTCATGGCCCAACCAGGTTTCCGTTATACCCACCAGGTCCGGGTCCCCCTCTGACACAAGGTCACAGATGAGGGGGGCTTTCTGAACCACGGACCTGGCGTTGCATAACATCAGCTTCGGGCCCCGGGTCTGTGAGTCCTGCCCACCTAGTCTGCGATGGGAGGACGGAGAGTTGGAGCGCGTGACCGCCTGTGTCCAGCGGCCACGGTCTTCCAACCGATGACGCCTATTCCGCCTCCCACCGCCCCTGCCTCTCCCTAAGACCAGATCGATGGAAAATGCTTCAGTGGAAACGACCCCCCCTTCCCCTCCCTCCGTTACTCCTCTTCCGCCGGCCGGCCCACTCATTTGCCATTTCCTCCCAGGACTATTCCCCCCCCCCACCCTGGAACCCCCTAAAATCCGAATTAAAAATTTAAATAAAAACCCCCTTAATCTACCTACCTACCTACCTACCTACCTACCTCCTGTATTTCTCCCCCCTCTCTCTATCCCTCTACCTAACTACCTCCCTCCCTCCTCTTTTTCTCCTTCTCTCTCTCTCTCTCTCTACCTACCTACCTCCTGTATTTCTCCCCCTCTCTCTCTATCCCTCTACCTACCTACCTACCTACCTACCTACCCACCTACCTAACTACCTATCTTCCTGCCTCCTGTATTTCTCACCCTCTGTTTCTATCCCTCTACCTACCTACCTACCTACCTACCTACCTACCTACCTACCTACCTCCTGTATTTCTTCCTCTCTCTCTCTCCCTCTACCTACCTAACTACCTCCTGTATTTCTCCCTCTCTCTCTATCCCTCTACCTACCTACCTCCCTGCCTACCTACCTGCCTCCTGTATTTCTTCCCCGTCTATCCCGCTAGCTACCTACCTACCTACCTACCTACCTACCTACCCACCTCCCTACTTCCCTCCCTCCCTCCTGTATTTCTGTTCTCTCTGTATTCCTCTACCTACCTACCTACCTCCTGTATTTCTCCCCCCTCTCTCTATCCATCTACCTACCTACCTACATACCTACTTGCCTACCTCCTGTATTTCTCACACTCTCTCTCTATCCCTCTACATACCTACCTACCTACCTACCTACCTACCTACCTACCTACCCACCTACCTAACTACCTACCTTCCTGCCTCCTGTATTTCTCACCCTCTGTCTCTATCCCTCTACCTATCTACCTACCTACCTACCTACCTACCTACCTACCTACCTACCTACCTACCTCCTGTATTTCTCCCCCCTCTCTCTATCCCTCTACCTAACTACCTCCCTCCCTCCTCTTTTTCTCCTTCTCTCTCTCTCTCTCTACCTACCTACCTACCTCCTGTATTTCTCCCCCTCTCTCTCTATCCCTCTACCTACCTACCTACCTACCTACCTACCTACCTACCTACCTACCTCCTGTATTTCTTCCTCTCTCTCTCCCTCTACCTACCTAACTACCTCCTGTATTTCTCCCTCTCTCTCTATCCCTCTACCTACCTCCCTGCCTACCTACCTGCCTCCTGTATTTCTTCCCCGTCTATCCCGCTAGCTACCTACCTACCTATCTACCTACCCACCTCCCTACTTCCCTCCCTCCCTCCTGTATTTCTGTTCTCTCTCTATTCCTCTACCTACCTACCTACCTCCTGTATTTCTCCCCCCTCTCTCTATCCATCTACCTACCTACCTACATACCTACTTGCCTACCTCCTGTATTTCTCACCCTCTCTCTCTATCCCTCTACATACCTACCTACCTACCTGCCTGCCTGCCTGCCTGCCTGCCTGCCTCCTGTATTTCTCACCCTCTCTCTCTATCCCTCTACCTACCTACCTACCTACCTACCTACCTACCTACCTACCTGCCTCCTGTATTTCTCCCCCTCTCTATCCCTCTACCTACCTACCTACCTACCTACCTACCTACCTACCTACCTACCTACCTACCTACCTACCTACCTACCCTCTTTATTTCTCCTTCTCTCTCTCTCTATACCTCTACCTACCTACCTACCTAACTACCTACCTACCTCCTGTATTTCTCCCCCTGTCTATCCCTTTACCTAACTATCTACCTACCTCCTGTTCCCCCCTCTCTCTCTATCTCTCTACCTACCTACCTACCTACCCACCCACCTACCTACTTACCTACCTACCTCCTGTATTTCTCCTTCTCTCTCTTTATCCCTTTACATACCTACCTACCTCCTGTTTTTCTCCCTCTCTCTCTCCACCTACCTACCTACCTACCTACCTACCTACCTACCTACCTTCTGTATTTCTCCCTCTCCCTCTATCCCTTTCCTTTCCTACCGACCTACCTACCTGCCTGCCTCCTGTATTTCTCACTCTCTCTCTCTATCCCTCTACCTACCTACCCTCCCACCTACCTACCTACCTACCTGCCTACCTCCTGTATTTCTCCCCCCTCTCTCTATACCTCTACCTACCTACCTACCTACCTCCTGTATTTCTCCCCCCCTCTCTCTATCCCTCTACCTACCTACCTACCTACCTACCTACCTACCTACCTACCTACCTACCTACCTACCTCCTGTATTTCTCCTTCTCTCTCTCTATACCTCTACCTACCTTCCTTCCTACCTACCTACCTACCTACCTACCTACCTATTTGCCTGCCTGCCTGCCTGCCTGCCTCCCGTATTTCTCCCCCTCTCTCTCTATCCCTCTACCTTCCTACCTACCTACCTACCTACCTGCCTACCTACCCACCTACCTAACTACCTATCTTCCTGCCTCCTGTATTTCTCACCCTATGTCTCTATCCCTCTACCTATCTACCTACCTACCTACCTACCTACTTGCATGCCTGCCTGCCTGCATGCCTCCCGTATTTCTCCCCCTCTCTCTCTATCCCTCTACCTTCCTACCTACCTACCTACCTCCTGTATTTTTCCCCCTCTCTCTCTATCCCTCTTCCTACCTACCTACCTACCTACCTACCTACCTACCTACCTACCTACCTACCCACCTACCTAACTACCTATCTTCCTGCCTCCTGTATTTCTCACCCTATGTCTCTATCCCTCTACCTATCTACCTACCTACCTACCTACCTACTTGCCTGCCTGCCTGCCTGCCTCCCGTATTTCTCCCCCTCTCTCTCTATACCTCTACCTTCCTACCTACCTACCTACCTCCTGTATTTCTCCCCCCTCTCTCTATCCCTCTACCTACCTACCTACCTACCTACCTACCTACCTACCTACCTACCCACCTACCTAACTACCTATCTTCCTGCCTCCTGTATTTCTCACCCTCTGTTTCTATCCCTCTACCTACCTACCTACCTCCCTACCTACCTACCTACCTACCTACCTACCTACCTATCTCCTGTATTTCTCCCTCTCTCTCTCTCCCTCTACCTACCTAACTACCTCCTGTATTTCTCCCTCTCTCTCTATCCCTCTACCTACCTGCCTGCCTACCTACCTGCCTCCTGTATTTCTTCCCCGTCTATCCCGCTAGCTACCTACCTACCTACCTTCCTACCCACCTCCCTACTTCCCTCCCTCCCTCCCTCCTGTATTTCTGTTCTCTCTCTATTCCTCTACCTACCTACCTACCTCCTGTATTTCTCCCCCCTCTCTCTATCCCTCTACCTACCTACCTACCTACCTACCTACCTACCTACCTACCTACCTGCCTCCTGTATTTCTCCCCCTCTCTATCTCTCTACCTAACTATATACCTACCTACTGTATTTCTCCCTCTCTCTATCCCTCTACCTACCTACCTACCTAGCTACCTACCTACCTACCTACCTACCCTCTTTATTTCTCCTTCTCTCTCTCTCTATACCTCTACCTACCTACCTACCCACCTACCTAATTACCTACCTTCCAGCCACCTGTATTTCTCACCCTCTCTCTCTATCCCTCTACCTACCTGCCTAACTACCTACCTACCTCCTGTATTTCTCCCCCTGTCTATCCCTTTACCTAACTACCTACCTACCTCCTGTTCCCCCCCCCCTCTCTCTATCTCTCTTTTTTTATATATTTTTATTAAATTTTTAGACATTACAACAAAATATACATATACAATATTTCACCCTGTGCTGTACATAAGAAAGGAAGATTTGGTTCTTCGGATATGTCCTCACGATCTCCAAAATCCACGTTCTCTGGGTACAGGTATCGAAGCGTCCAAATTTCCAAGCGCATAATCCACAAATGGTTTCCAAGTTTTCCAAAAAGTATCTTTTTTATAAACACCATTTCTAAATTTAATGTCACATGTCATTTTATCATTTAAAGCTAATTTCCACATTTCACAATACCACTCTTCTATTTTAAAATTCACATCTAATTTCCAATATCTAGCTATTATAATTCTACCCACTATAATCATAATTCTAATCAATTCTTTCTCATATTTTGTTAGTTCTGTTTCCTTAATTATCAACAGTAATATAGTTTCTGATCTCAATATTATTCTTTTCTCCATCATTTCAAATAACATTTTCTCCAATTGTTGCCAAAGCTTTTTAACTTTATCACATTTATACCACATATGTTCATAAGTCCCTAATTCCATATCACATCTCCAACATTTTTTACTAGTTTTTTTTATCTATCAACGATAATCTTAATGGAGTCAAATACCATTTCCAAACAACCTTATAATTATGTTCTTTAATCCTTACAGATAGAATCCTCATAATTCTACTTTTCCAATTCACATTCCAATCTAAGTCTGATATTTTAATATTGAGTTCTTTTTCCCAATTCATCTTCATCACCATTTGTGGTTTTCCATCAAAATTTATAATCTTATAAATCTTACTAACGAGTCCCTTTAACCCAATTTCATCTTTCATAATTTGAGATACTAAATGTTCGAATTCAGTTTTATTTCTGCTTATCTTGCAATTTCCCCTTACTTTCTCATTCCATTTTTCTATTTGTATTCTTTCAAACCAGCCTAAACCCAATTTTTCAATAATTTCTTTTTTCCTTCTCTCTCTATCTCTCTACCTACCTACCTACCTACCCACCCACCTACCTACTTACCTACCTACCTCCTGTATTTCTCCTTCTCTCTCTTTATCCCTTTACATACCTACCTACCTCCTGTTTTTCTCCCTCTCTCTCTCTCTCTCTCTACCTACCTACCCACCTACCTAATTACCTACCTTCCAGCCACCTGTATTTCTCACCCTCTCTCTCTATCCCTCTACCTACCTACCTAACTACCTACCTACCTCCTGTATTTCTCCCCCTGTCTATCCCTTTACCTAACTACCTACCTACCTCCTGTTCCCCCCCTCTCTCTCTATCTCTCTTTTTTTTATATTTTTATTAAATTTTTAGACATTACAACAAAATATACATATACAATATTTCACCCTGTGCTGTACATAAGAAAGGAAGATTTGGTTCTTCGGATATGTCCTCACGATCTCCAAAATCCACGTTCTCTGGGTACAGGTATCGAAGCGTCCAAATTTCCAAGCGCATAATCCACAAATGGTTTCCAAGTTTTCCAAAAAGTATCTTTTTTATAAACACCATTTCTAAATTTAATGTCACATGT